>JANHGL010014426.1:59865-76652 GCA_024611195.1 Ceyx melanurus
AAGATGATTAAGGGAGTGGAGCATCTCCCTTATGAGGAGAGGCTGAGAGAGCTGGGGCTCTTTAGCCTGGAGGAGAGGAAACTGAGGGGGGACCTCATCGATGTCTATAAATATGTTAAGGGTGAGTATAGGGAAGATGGAGCCAGACTCTTCTCAATGTCATCCAATACCAGGGCAAGAGGCAATGGGTGCAAGTTGGAGCACAAGAGGTATAGGTTAAACACAAGGAAAAACTTTTTCACAGTGAGGGTGACAGAGTTCTAGAATGGGCTCCCCAGGGAGGTTGTGGATTCTCCTTCTCTGGAGACATTCAAGACCTGCCTGGATGTCTTCTTGTGTGACTTAGTCTAGGTGATCCTGCTCAGGCAGGGGGGTTGGACTAGATGATCTAGGTCCCTTCTAATCCCTAACATTATGTGATTCTGTGATTTAGTTAAACACAGAAAGAGGAGGAAAGAACTCAGAAGCAGGAAACCTAGTGGAAACTATCCATGTCCTGTACTGGTAACTGAACCTGAAATGGTCCTTGGCTGGCAGGAAGACAGACAAGAACAGAAAGTGGGATGGGCTGGAAGGAACCAAGGAGCTACTGAGTCAGCTCTGAGTTGAACGATGAAAAATTGTTAGGAAATTTCACACTGAACCATAAAGTACCATCTAGGACTGTGAAATGTGCCAAAGTAAGTATCAGTTCTCTAAATGTAGGGCCTTGTGAAATAAAGGCTGATAGCACACTTTTGATGGTGGTTACATAGGTTAGACTGAATGGTGGGTAACAGTGATGATGGCATCCAAAAGTTCTTACTGTGCTGTTGAACTGCATGCATGATGATACAACATAAATTTCCAGTTGTGAATGCTCATAGTTGTAAATAAATTGCATTTATTTACCAGAAATTCTGAAGAGGTTTTTGCAGTTACAGCATTAATGGGAATGCCAGAGTTAAATTAGCTTATGAAATGGCATTTCCACCAATTCCAGACTTTTACATGTTTTAATTTACAGCCTTAAAATTAATTAACACGGATGTGTGTATAAGTGTTTTTAGTTTTATGCAGACAATGTAGGCTGCAGAAGAATGAACAAGTTTCATACTTGTGTACCTTCCCATAGCAGTCATTGCTGGACAGAATCTAATTATCCTTGAGGGATATTCATTTGATTCACCAAAGTCTCTTAACTTCCATAGATCAATCCACTTCCAACATAATTTGGATTCATCCCTAAAGCTTGGTCAGTTCTGACCTTTCAATGAGGCAAAGAGGGTCTGTGAAAACAAAAGTCTTGTAATTGTAAGGCTAATTAAAGACCTTAAGGTTGGTATTGGATAACTGTTGATTCAGAATTTTTCCTAATGCAATTTTTTTTGGTCATTATTACCTTCTTTCAGCAAGAAAATACATGTAAGATCATTGCTTGATAATAGACATTTTAAAAACAAACTTGGGGTTAATTATTCTCACTTTTTGTAAAAATTGATTTTATGACTGATTTTGTGAAAAGAGAAACACTGATCTTCAGAATTCCTTCCTGTATAATTTCTGGCCTACATGAGGAAAGGAAGAAACCATTATTCCATGTTTTTTATTTTATTTATCAAGGTCTCACAGTCTTTTCACAGGTAGACTGTCAATCTATATGCATACTGAAGAGTTACCTATGAATTATTTCCTTGCATTATTAATCATGTCTGTTTTAATATACAATGACTGCTATAACTGGTTCCACCTAGATCTGTAGAAATGCAAGAATTTTTTTAGTAATGCATATTTAATACCTTAAGGATTAGTAGCATGATATGAGAAGTGCTTTCCAGTGTTTCTTTATTATAGAATACCTGCACCTAAGTCTATAACTTTCAGATACAACTCACCTTCCCACCCTCTTGTCAAACCAAAGAGGTATATCACTGTGCAGAATTATTTACTCTCATTCAGAATTTGCTGTATACTTTTTTATTTTTTAAATTGAACTATGTCCAGGTATAATGAGGTCCAGTAAGCAATCAACAATTAGAGAAAGGGAACATTAAGGGAGAATACTTTTATCAGTATTTTTTTTTTGATCAATACTTTTATCACATCAAATACTCCATTGTGGATAGATAGACTCAAATGAAAAAATTATTTCCACCACAAAAATTATTCCTTGGGGTATAATTTTGTTCAAATGTGTGAATTAGAATAGGGGAAAGAAGGGAGCTTACAATTCTCCTATTTGTTTCATATGTTTAACATAGATGTTAAACTCTTGCTCGAACTTGATTCAAAGACACAAGAAATCAGATTAGACCCTTCCACCCACAAATTCTGCAGAATTCCATCCAAACCATCCCTACACAGTAAGTGAAGTAAATATACTGATTGTTCACATAAACAACTACAGAGGAACAGTCACTGCATTTAATTCTGTGTGCCTACCTCCCTCTAGAAAGTCACACCAGCTTTCAAATGCAGGATCTGTGGAAACTGTCATTAACTTCAGCTAGTGTTTGTGTTATCCATGATGTCAACTTAGTAAAGCAGTAAGAGAAATGAATACTTTTTTTTAAGGAAAAAAACCCAACAACCTACTTACTTACGTATATGGTTTAGTGGTGACGTGGCAGCCTGGCAGTGGCTAGTTAATGGTCAGAATTGATGATCTTAAAGGTCTCTGCCAACCATAATGATATTATGATTCTAAGGGTATAAAAATACCTCTCAGATTTTGTTCTCAGAGAAAGGTGTGATGGAAAAAAAGAGGTGTTGAGCTTCAGGGCAGAGGTCTCACTACTTCCAGATTTACATATGCTTCAGTACTAGGACAAATAAGCATGCACCAGTTTTAAGCATAAAAGTAGCAGTGTTGTATTTGGTATGAGATTTTGTGGTATAAGAGTTAGAAAAACTGTTTAACTTTTTTCTTGATTGAGGACAGGTGAATTCAGCAAGTGGTTAACTAACAATTCAGAAAGGTATAATTTTTTTTTTCCAGTTTATGGATCTTATTTTGGTAACTTTCAGGGAAGAAATGAAAGCATGCATTGTGCTGATCTTCTTACATGCCTGTCTCCAAAACATATTATCTTAAAGAGCAACTACTGATATACTGTAGTAGAAATCCCACTGAGCACAGCTATAATCACCTCTCGACCCCAATACATGTTCCTAATTTTATTATATGTAATATGAAGCTCATGGAAGTAATAATAAAACTTAATTAAAGATGCATTGTACAACATCTTTCCCAGCTGAGCAGACTGAGGGTAGAGAGCTTAACTCCTTTGCATCCTGTAAATACGCATTTGGTTCTTTGACTTTGATATGAAGTGTCCAGACACTGTTTCTTTTGGAGAAAAGGAAAGTTCCTGTTAGCTGAAATGATGAGAATCTTCCTGTTAATAAGAAGAAATGAAAAGGAAAAGATATGAAAAAGAAAGGAAGGGAAAAGAAAGGAAAGGATGAAAAGTAAAAAAGAAAAAAAAAAGAAAAGAAAAATAAGAAAAGAAAAAAGAGAATAAGACACTAAATCAGGAAAAATAAGATTTTAAAAAGGAGCAGTAGACAGAAGAACTTTTTGAACTATCTGTTACATTTGTTAAGCACTGGATTTATCACAGAATTATTCAACAGTATGGGACTGGTTTGATATGTCATTCACACAGCTACAAGATTTTTTTTAGCAAGGCTGTGAATGATATTAAATTTCTCCTTTAAAATGTGCAGCTCATACCGTTATATCAACTGTACAGTTGTAGCAGAAGTTAAAGCAACTATAAGCAGTAATGTTTTCAACTAATAATATCTTGAATAGTTTTTCTTTTTTTATTTTTTTTTTTATTTTGTAATAGGTAAGTTCACTTCACCCCATAACCAGGTTGTAATGAAATTGTCAACATTTTCTTCATTTCTTCTTTTCCTGACAAATAGTGTGAACATATCACCTTTTTCTCTTAATGGAAAACCTAACTGGAATACATCAAAATGCTATTAGGTTTTTCATTTTCTACCACAATTTAATGCTGGGGAATGCATGCAACCTTCATCTGCACACAACTGTAAAATATTCCCTGCCCCTGATAAAATGACTGCAATGGAAAATCAAGCAGAATTGTTCTCTGTTTTGTATTGCTATTCCTTTGTTGCAGCCACCCTCTGACTGTATATAGGAGGATTATCAGTGTTACAGAAATATACATGGGTTATGTTATCTACTATGCTAAAAATTACTTAGGTGAAATGTTAATATGTAAACATGATTAATTAAAAGGTCATTGTCTTCAACAGTACTTTGCTACTAACTGCATTACAAAAAATAAAAATAACAACAGTGAAACAAACAATGAATAGACAACCCAGGGAGGTGGTTGGGGCACCATCTCTGGAGATATTCAAGGCGAGGTTGGACAAGGCTCTGAGCAGTCTGGTCTAGTTAAGGGTGTCCCTGCTCACTGCAGGGGGGCTGGATTAGCTCACTTTTGGAGGTCCCTTCCGGCCCTAAACATTCTATGATTCTATGAATGTATCCTAAGTTTTGGGAGATGTTGATTTCAGTATTATGTAGAAAATAAGAAGAAAAGATCAAATACTCTCACCCCGAGGGAAATATCTGTAACCTGTACATTGTTAATTCATTTTGTCAGAGCTAAACCAACAGTGAGATACAAAAGAAATCTATCATTGCATATATAATATAAGTCAACACAGAGCCTAAAAATGAAATCCTTCATCTATAATACTACAACTTACAAGATCATTTCATGTTCCTTTTCAAGGCAATATCTTTAAATGTGAGCAGAACTGGGTCCCTGCTTCACATCCCTCAAAGGGAAAATCTTTGATGGGGTCACAAAAAGTTGTTATTGGAACCTAAGTACAAAATGCATAATTATTGTATAAACTTTATTTAATAACACAGTGTATTAAAAAAAATTATAATTAAATTTTTTTATCATCTCTTATCTATTTGAAAACTCAAAAAAATAAATTGTCTATGTGGCAATTATTTTTGTCTCTAAAGTAGTTATAGTATGTAAAATGGAACTTTTATGTTTTATGATTAAATAGGCAAATTGTTGAGAGAACCTCAACAGTATAAATTTGCCTTTGTCTAAAGAGTCATTGTTTTCTAGTAATTTTATAAATTATACATATTATGGTAATTTTATGAATTTCATGTGTTAAATATGTATATAGTAAAATACATATTTCAGACTTCTTTTCATTAATATAAATGAAGGAATCAAATAGGAAATAACTTAAAACTTTGATTTCATTCAAAAAATTGTATCTAGAAGACTTTACAAAGAATGCAGAAAGAAAACAAATATATTTTCCTGTCTTTTTTAAACAATACATAATGTGCAGAAAAAAAATCAAAGTTCTAGAATAGTTGTCTCAATGTTAGTTTACATCAAATTATTTGGATTAATTGGTGGTTAAATATGAATTTTCTGGAATTTATTTCAAAGCAGAAAGATTGAATAAATATGTTTTCTACAAGCACCTTATGCATGTGTATGTATTCATTCTGAAATACAAATTTTGCTTGGAAGAGACTATACATTTTTGAGTAATTGTAACCAAATTGCAATACTAATAATAAAAAAATAACAATGTAATTTTAGTTAAGGCAGTGCTGATTGAATGGATGACTTCATAGCAGCTCTTTCAGTTGTCAGTTAACAGCACCTAGATTTGGTCCACGGAGGCTGCACAAGCAGCTGTAGACAGGTGTCGTACTCTTCTCCATGCTCATCTGGCTGTGGTTATTGTCTCAGCCAGAGACATTGTCAGCCCCTAGGAAAACTAGAGATCAAATGTAGAGGTCATTAGCGAGCACCTTTTGGTCTTGTTATAATAACATCCCGATTGCATACATGGCAATTTACATAGCATTACCCATTATGCTTTGTGCTTCGATTTTGCTTTTGGAAGTCACTCTAACTTGATTAACTCTCTCTTAAGAGCGTCTTTTCAAAGCATCAAAGCCCTGTATTTACACATTTCACTCTATATCCCTTGTTGGCAGCTTCTTTGAAACTAAGGTGCTGTGTTGAATTGTACTGGGAATCCTGAAAATATAACCATAAAAAATAAAAATCCATAAGGTAAGACCCAAAACCTTCCACAACAAAATGACCGATTAAAACCAGTGAGGTGGCCTTGGCAAGCTTACAGCCTTCCTGAAATTGCAACCCCCAGTAGATGTTTTTAATTGCTTTTTCTGTATTATTTGTTTTATCTGTAATTAAATATACAGACTATCTGCCTCTCTGCTTCATTTTCTCTGGCATTAGCTGTTCACAATGGATGTTCCTTCCACTAGTTATCTGTCAGAATTTTGGATTCTATACCCATTATGGAGATTGATAGCAGTTATCAAACCTCAAAATACGCATGTGTTTTTTAAATATTAGCTGTCATGGTGTGATAAGTTGTGTTGGATTGTATGTTGCAGAGTGTAGCACAGAGCCCAGTGGGGCTCGGTTTTAAAGACGAACATATGAACCTCGATGGAAGAGCAGAGAAACAGCATAAACATATAAGCACAGATACAGGTACAGAGGCACACACATACAACGGGTGTTCAATATTAAATGGAGATCTATAGAAATTGTTAAAAATCCTTTTTTTTTTTTTTTTTCCAACATAAATAAACTGGAAATTTTGGTTTTACACCTGATAGGTTGGATAAAATTTGCTGCAAATTTGGAATAATCAGTTGAATATGCAGAAAGGCTAAAATACTGCAGACAAATGCAAAATACAGGATGGAAGTAGTAATCATGCTGTTACACATTTTACTCAATAGTGGTCTACCGAAGCATTAGGAGATGTCTGGAAAATGTGATCCATAACACATCTACTGAATCTCTGTGAAATTCGTATTTTGGAATATTGACTAATTCTTTTTTTTTTTTTAGGACAATTTTTTTATCCTTTATAAGAAGCAGTTGGAAGATTCTGATTAAATTTATTTAACAGCAAAAATGAGTGTTGTGCTTTGGAGGCAACATACATACATGCATCCGTGTGTGCATAATAACATTGTTTTAACAATTAAAGTCCAATCTTTCTTTTACACACCTAAATAATCTCAAAATATTTTACATATACTTTTCTGTAGAAATTTGCTTATTAATGCAATCTAATTGGTTACTGTTGTAGACTTTAATGCTATCTGCAGTATTCAGATATCTTTAATAAAGAAGCTCTGGAAGTTTTGGGCTCTTTAATGGGGACTTTAAAAGTATATAATTATCACTTTGTGCATACAAACTAACAGAAGCACTTTTATACTGACAGAGGATTGCTGCTATTATTTTTTTTTTTATTATTTCTCTAAAAGATAGGGGTGAAGAATTCACTTCTAGCAAGCTAAAAATGTGGTATTTTAATTAAGTGGAAAACTTGAAAAGGGAAGCTTTTTGCAGAAGGGGCTCAATTGCTTCTTACAACCTTTCTGAAAAGGGCAGAGTGTTAAAACAAACCTCCCATTTTTATTTTCAAAAAGAGAAAAAAATCAGAAGATAATCTCTCCATTAGTATTATTAAAAGTGTTCAGCTTTCTTCACATGCTTTAGAAGCAGGCTGACTTGTCATGAGCATCACATTTGCAAGCACTGTCACAGCTACTGAAGGCTCTGGTAAAAGCACAGAAGTGCGTTAACAGTAACTGCAAGGAGCCTTTGGGGAACAATAGGCTTACCTATACTGTGCCCAGCTATTCAAAAAAACAAGTTGCTTTATTATACTCTATACTCGCTTTAGTGCTCATATAGTGCTTGACCCAGTCTCATTTTTTTAAGTACTGTCACTAGTTCTAAACACCTTTTTCATTCCCTTTGGGTTAGCTAATTTGACTGTTATAGCATTCACCAAAATAACACTGAATCCAGCGTGTAACATCCAATATGTTCTACTGATAGAGAGAGCAACCTTCCTCCAAAGAAAGATTCATCTTTTTTTTTTTTTTCCTTCTGTGCACACACACATCTGATCATTTGTCTTCTTCTAAAAGAAAGAAAGAAAGAACAATCTAAAAATTAATTATCTTGACAGAGACATGTTGACAATAATTAAATATAAAAAGCTGTTGGTATTAAGACAGTAACAAAGTAACTCAGGATTTGCAGAACAATGGTAATAGTGTCATTAGTGCCATAGAACTTCTCAAGCATGTCAGAATCACTCAGAAAGAACAATGTGGGATGCTGTTACAAAAGCCTTGTCTAACTAGGAAGTAATTTCTGTTTGGATTTCACTGTGTTGTTTTGGCAATTAATTTGCTCTAGGTTGGTTGCATTGTTGAATGAAAATACATTTTAACATGCTGTGTGGGTGCCTTATACAGGGTGATGGAAAGTGGGCTAAATTTGCATGACCATACTTTGTCTGCTGTAATAAAGCTATGGCTGCAGTATAATCAAGCTGTATAAGTAATCAGCTAGGATAGTGTTTTCCGATCTTTTTTCCTTAGGTCAAGTAAGTCCCTAACTGACATACTTTTATAGGATTAGGCAAGATCTAACTAGGTTTGGCATCTAATCTGTTTTACACAGTGGTTCATTTTTTCCATCATTTCTATCCATAGGGAGGCAAGGTCACCCAATATGTAGACAGAACAGACTGTAATTATGAAAAATAAAACAAGGAGAACACAGGCAGTTTTGAAAGATAGTCTGAAACTCTATTCTGTTTCAGGTGTTGTGAAACAGTAGCTCTCTATTGCCAAACAGTGAAACAGACTTTATAAGAGCAACAAGTTATATGCAGGTCTTGGTAGGTGGTATATCAAGACAGAAATGCCATAGAATTTTAAACGTTTCTGACTTGCTGAAGCACAGAAATTACCCTTTCATGACATTCATTTCCTCGTCTCTAAAAAAGGAAAAACCTAAAGCCACCTTATCTAGTGTCTGTTGCAGATGACCAAATAGCCACAGACAAGGGGAAAACATCACAATTAATAAAGATGCTCCTCTGAACATGCTACCTAATTCTTCCGGCTATGAAAGTAGATGTTTAAAAGTACCTATTCCAATAACAAGTAAAAATACCGGTCAACAATTTTATATTTTATAAAGATACTCTGTTGAATACATTCTTTTCTTCAGAAACTGAAACAAATACAGACATCATCAGAACCAACATAAACTCTGCAGTTAAAAGTAATTGATATGCAAGGCAGTTTTTATAGAACATAGAAGAATCAAGATTTCCTCAGTAGTCATCCATAACTGAATCCTCCCAAAAGGCAATCTGAATGTCTGTATCCAGCAAACAACCAGGAACCAGGGTCGAAATGACCTTCAAGATTAGTTCAATAAAATTATTAAAGTGAGAGCAGATTTTAGGGAGAACACAATAACAGAGACCTAAGCACTAGGATATTTGTTTCACAGTCATTGAGGAAGATTTGACTGCATGAAAAAAGCCTACAAAAACAAAACAACAATAACCCACCCCCCAAAACAGCAGCAATGGCTAGATTACCCTTGTTGATCAAGTTCTGCATATTCTTATGAGATAGAGATCAAATACTTTTTAAAAAAATGGTTCACCTTTTGTCTGCTTCTGTCACCAGCTGCTAGAAGAAGACTAGGTAGACAGAGGAAAAAGCAAATGTTGCATCAGCTTTATGGAGTCCTGAAAGACACTGTTTGATTTCATGTTTATAAGCCGCAAACTGTTGTGTAGATGTACTGTCTTGGTGAAACCATTTCTAGAATGTTTAGGATAATCCTCTGGCAGAAGCATAGAAAAAGTCACAATAATTTTCTGTTTATTACAGTAATTTCCACTTACAAAACCCCCAGATAAACATGCAACTAGAGCATGGATTGGAAACATCTTTTCACCCGAAGAAGATACTGCTTTATATATGTAGCAGGACAAAAGAGAAAAAAAAAAAGTCAATCCCACCTCTGCCTCTGCTTGAAAACAATCCACATACATTTGTAAAATAAATAAATTTGTTAATATATTCCAATCAAATACCTTTTTTTTTTTTTTTTTTATTATTAAAAGAAGCCTGAGATTTAATATGCTGATATTTTGTATTTCCACTTGCACTGATCACTGGTGAGGATGTCTCCCTACAGTTCACTACTCTGAGCTCCTTATGGAAAATAAAGTGAAAAGAATGTGATTCTCCCTCTCAAATGCTACACCTGGCTTGTGGATAAAGATAATGGCTGTAGTCCCTGTTGCTTTCTGCTCTTCTTTTCTTCAGATGACTTAATTCATCACAAGCAAGGAAAGCAATAAAATATATGGGAGAAGCAAGTGCTGCAGTATGAACATAAAATGTGCCTTTTATACATTCAAATTCATATCCAGCTCTAAGAAATATTCATGACTAATATTAAACTAAGCCCAGAATTAGGTAAAATGCAACAGACATATATTGAAGTGAGCATTTTATTATGTGCTATGTCAGTCAGATTAAAGAAAAGAGTGCATGACACCGACAGGATATTGCATGTATATCAAGCAATCTATTTATATATGACAGGGAGGGTTTGATTTCTGGAAGGAGTGACAAACCCATGAAATAACTGTTCACCTTCAAAATTACTATAGTCTAAATGTATACACTTTAGAATATGTTTTTAAATCACAATTAACAAAATGTAGATAAATATGTTTGGGAATCAATCCTGACATACAGAACAGAGGAAGAAGAAATAATCTGTAAAGATACCAAGAATTTCATCAGCACCCTCACTCTGAAAAACGGAATGAAGGAAGAAAAGGATATATCTCTGAGAATCCCAGAGAGAAGATAATTTAATAAAAGAGCTGATTCATTTGATGCAAAAAAGACCTTGAAATAGATGTGGGGTGGGAAGTTATGTTGTGCTTTTTTTTCTTTTTTTTTCCCAAGACCAACGTGAACTAGAGAACTGGATCTCCTATGATTAACAGTATCTGATCAGAATAGGAGCCTGTTTGTAATAATAAATTACAATGTCATATGCTTCGCTATTGTTCTAGCCAAGTTAAAGCTTTTGCTTTATTGCATCAGTGTTTTTAGTAATTTGCTTCCTGTTGTAGTGTAACACTGAGTAAAAATCTGCAGAGACAGAAACTTCACTTCTAGAAAAGAGACAATTGAGACACCATTTTTAAATAGCCCTTTCCAGGACAAAAAGAAAAACAACAAGCCAACCCAACACAGAAAACCTAAATAGCTAAAGCTGAACCCACTAACTTCATTACCTGCAAAGATAAAGTGCATTGAAATAGAAATTATTTGAATTCACAATCATTACACTTGGATGCTTGCACAAGAGAGTAAGATAAAGGAAAAATATCAATCAATGGTCAATTTACTTTATTTCTTTTTCTAGAATTATAATTTGCATGGCTGCTACATGTTTCCAAGGTTACCTGAGCAGAACACATACAGCCCATCTGACACTCAGTCCGTAAAGTAGGCTGAATGAGAAAAGCAGGTATTCCATGTGAGACACATCAACCTGAATTCTAAGCAGTAATGAAAATCACTGTAGTCAAATACCTTGCTCTTATTTCCATGAAGCTTCAGCAATATCCATATGGTGCATTTGGGGGAGCTATAGGACAGATGCAATCATGTACGCTTTTATACATCAATAATTTCAAACTGCATTTCCTCATAACCTTTCCTTCTTTGTTCAAGAGGAGACTTCCATTTTAAATTGTAATCTATGACTTTTGAAGCGGATGTTAAAGTGTCTTGCTGACAAATTCTTCTGGTTGATTTTCTTTTCTCTTCTTTCTTCTTCTCTTTACTGTTTTGAAAAGCCATCATGGTATCATTATGTGAAGGTGAAAGGTACTAGACTGCTAAGGCGACAATTAAGCTCCCATTTTTTAGTGGGATTGCTATGGGGATTATGTATTTAGGAGATGCTAATCGAAGTTGCACACTGATGTTAAAATTCGGCATATATTAGTTATTTATAACTAGAGATTAAACCATTTCCATAAGATACTGCTAACATCTTGGTTTGAATACTTTCTACTTCCACGTCTCACTCTACATTAAGCTTGATTACTTGTGGCTTCACAATGCATTTGCTAATATCATCTTAATCCTTCAGTGGTATTATACTGTATAACAATGAATAATGACCCAGATACAGGAGCTACTGTATCACAAGATCCAAGGAAGATTTACTGCAAGGAAGCAAAATTATATGAGGTTGACATGCTTAAATAATAATTATTAACATGGGCTAAGAAAATCCTGGCCTCTTATTGGATAAAGGGTGCTAAAACACAGGATGATCTTTACATTCTTATCTCTGGCTCAAACTTCTGTTAAAAGTACCAGACCTCACCCTGAGTAGCAGCGTAGCTGCAGATTTATGTGCTCTTGCACCCTAACCTGAAATGAAAGCAGGTTCTTCTCAGAAAGGTTTAAAGATGAAAGTGCTCGAACAACAAAGTACATGATTAGGCAGCCTTTTTGTGATATGAAGTATGTGTTTTGAAAATGTCAATGCTTTCTCTTTTTTTTTTTTTTTTTTTTTTAAACACAGAGTGAATTTCTGATCAAAACTAAAGTGCCTTTGTGATTAAAAGTGAAGGCAGAATTTCACTATCATGCACCAGCTGCTTGGACAGGGAAACAAAGGCCACATAAATGGAACAAAACTAAACTATATTCATGAATCAGAGAACACTTTGTCAGCTGGACATAATTTCCTTCCTTACTGCCTGTCCTCAACTATTGTGTAGAGTTACATATTTGCTGTGGCTGTATTTTGTTTCATTTAACTAATTCCCATCTCTCTCTCTGGAAAAATGGCACTTTTAGAATATAAAATAACGTATAAATACATATAATTATTTTTTTTAAATTACATTTTCATGCTTATCAGAGCTTATAATGCAGAGAGAGGATTTTGGATTTGGCGGATCCAAGTTTCTTTCTTGATTCTGTTAGGAAATCAAGATTGAGATCTTCACAGACATGCCTAAGACATGTTAGAGTTAGGTCTGAGCTGCCTTTTGTAGATCTATGGCTGTCTTCAGGATCTTGTCAGTTGCCCCTCTGAGCATCAAGACAGCAGTGGAGTTCAGAGATTCAGCTGATACTTTACAAAGAAGGAAGAATACCAAAGGTTTCAGCAAGCACAAGCAGGACACCCAGGAGTTTAATATGACCCCAATTAACATGAGAAAACATATCTGCAGATTGTGTTTTCAGCCAGAGTTAACGATGTCTTTGAAGCGGTGGTGTAGGTTAAATCTCAGGTGGACAACACTGTTGCAGCTCCTTCCACAGTATCTCTGCCCTCACATCAGGTGCAAGGTACATGCAACCTAACAAGCTTTTTTCTCTCATATAATAAGGATAATGCATAGGTGCTGTGCACGAGATACTGAGTACCCAACGTAAGTTGAATCTCTGTTGCAGTCCAATGTCTCATGAGGTAGCTTATGGTTAAAAATCAAACTGCAATCTTAGTCGTTCCCTGGCTCAATTTAACCATTTATGTAATTTTTAAGAAGGGACTGTGACCGTTCCACACAACAAGTAATTATTTTCTTTAGTGTCACTTTGACTGAGAAGTGTGTCAGGAACAGTAGAGGACACAGGGGACTTTTAGCTATTTCACCTTTTTAAAATTATGTTTGAGGAAGTTCAGGTTTCTTCCTGAGATGATGGACATTTGTGTCTGTAAGTGTCAAACTGATTGTTCACAGGGAGAGGAACCAGCCTGGTCTACTTTGCTTCTACAAAGGAATTGTGAGTACTTACAACTCGTTCCAACGTCTCTCTGCTTCATAGCAGAGGACCTCCTTTTGGGCCTCCCTTTCCTTCCTTTCTCCCAGCTGATTTTTCCATTATTATTGGATTCTTTAATTTTCCTGTCTGTGGAAAATGAGCTTGTGCAAAGAGTGCATTGTATAGGTTTGAAAGTAATTCTGAGTCAGTGATAGCATTTTAAATGTCTTGGTTTTGCTGGCTATTGAGTTTGGCAGTCTTCTCCAGTAAAGAGGGAGGGAAGGGAGCTGCAGACATCCATCAGAGTGGCACTCTTCTGGATTCCTACTGTGTGCAGCTCTGTCTGATAATGTATTTATTCCCAATTCCTTGAGAAGTAACATTTTATTTGGACAGTGGAAAAGGAGGTAAAATTAAGAGTTCCCATTTGAATTCTTCAGATACAAAATTAATGTCCCAACTTCGATTCTGCGGAAGACTGAGGTAGAAGAATATTAAGATATTAATTAATTAATACATATAGCAGTTGGTGCAATACTGATTTCTGAAGTATGAAACAGCAACACCTCAAAGGAGGAGAAGATCTGTCAAGTCTCATGCTGTAAACATCTGACAACTGAGGCATTCCCAGGGCTGCACCATGGCCCAGTGCCCAGCACAACTGATGGGCTCACCAGATGGCTACATATGGCACTCAGAGTTCTGCGAGTGCCACAGCATGAGACTCACCACTGGGAGCTTTGTCCCCAAACCATACCCCTGTTCCATATCTTTGTCCCTTCTCATGTCATATGTCCAAAATGCATAGACTTATAGACTGGGTGAAGAAATAGAGAGGCCTTGCTGTAGGAGAAATTAGTCTCATAGCTTTGCCATTATTGCATTTTTTGGGGGAGAATAACAGATGTTTAAAAGTAATGTAAGATGTTTCCTCCATCTCTCTTGTGGGCAAGTTTTAAAGATTTGGTAACATTCTAGCAAAATACTTTCTCTGTATGTCCAAGCATCTTGGATAATATGTATCCTTTTACATCTTAGGAGCATGTACATAGAATCCATTTCATATTTTCATTATTAGGCATGTATAATGTTATGTGTGACAGTGAAGAAGAGTTCTTTAATGTCATATACTATGAAAAGTGTACAGTGAGATGTTTCTATTAATATCATAGTATCGCCGTATCATTTGGCTGGAAGAGATCTTTAAGATCATCAAGTCCAGCCATTAACCCTACACTGCCAGGCTCCCTAAACCATGTCCCCCAGCACCACATCTACGCAGTTTTTAAACACCTCCAGGGATGGGGACTCAGTCACCTCCCTGGGCAGCCCATTCCAATGCCTAACGACCCTCTCTGTAAAGAAATTCTTCCTGATATCTAACCTAAATTTCCCTTGGCGCAAGTTTTATTGTGTTTTAAAGTGTTCTATTGGTTAACTAGAGCAGGGTAATGCTAAACATTTACTGGAATGTATAGGCCACCTACACTAGACAGTAAATTATATTTATATTCATTTTCCTTATTCCTTTCATTTCATGTAAGGAAACCTAGATTGTAAAAGCAGTGAAATTTGCATTACAACTAACTATTTTATCTATTAAGTTGTGAGAAAAACTGAAGTAGATTATATTGTATGCAGGCATTGATTAATACCAGGAATCACATATTTCTTCTTGTGGACAAATCTGTTCACACAGAGCACAATGTAAGTGGGATTCCATGACTGTGGAAAAAAATGAACCTGCCTATGAGTCCGGGTCTCTATTATATGGTGATAAAAATAATAGAATAATGAGAATGCACAATTAAGAGGGGAAAATAGATGCTAAGGTTTGGATCCAGAATTAGGAAAGTGTTTTAAATAAGAGGATGGGGTCATAGAGTTAATATATAATGCCACAAAGCTCTGGATTATGAGACTTGAATAGTGATTTATTGGTATTTGGTGGGGGGGGAATATGAAAAAAAAATTAAAAGAGCTATCTCTTTTCTGTGGTGCCCTGTTGATAGGATGAGAGGTAATGGACCAAAGGTGAAACTCAGGAAGTTCTACTTCAACATGAGGAAAAACATTTTCACTGTGAGAGATACAGAGTCTGGAACAGGCTGCCCAGAGAGGTTGTGGAGACTCCTTCTCTGGAGACAATCAAGACCTGTCTGGATCTGTTCCTGTGTATCATGTCCTGGGTGATCCTGCTCTGGCAGTGGGGTTGGACTCGATGATCTCCAGAAGTCCCTTCCAACAACCACCATTCTGTGATTCTATGATTCTCTCTGCTTTTTATGTTATGCAGTGTCTAGTCTTCATGCAAGAGCTCTAGATTATTTGACTGACATATCTAAGATGCAGGTGGAAGACTCACAGGAAAGAGGCTGATCTAAGTAATACAACCTTTCCCTTCAAAATCAGTGAAGGTCTTGATGTCAGTTTAAGTTCAAAAAAACCTACTTTCCATATTATCTTCTTCTCTTTTAGCATCACCTCCCCCATCTGTTTATGCATCAAATTTGATATCTCCATCAGTTACCATACCCCATATTTACCCTGTACTTATCACCAGCTCTGAGATAGGCCCAGTTCTACCATATTGCCCTCCTAGTCCCCATTAATTGATTGCTTTCACACTGCACTTTTGTCACAGTTTAGGGTCAGGGCAACCCCCAGACCGATAACAGACGCTCTCTTTTAACCCTCCTCCCTCCCCAAAGGGGAGAGAAAAGAAATAAGGGAGAGAGACTTAGTGATTAGAAAAAAGAAACTAGAACAATTTAATTTAAAATGAAAATGAAATATATATAAATATGTACAAAGCCAGTACCGAACCCAACCCCCCCTTTATGTCACCCTCATAGATGCTGTGGAGGAGCTGGACTCTGGCACCGGGTCTCAGGAATGAACAAAAAACAACACGAGAGCCAAAGCAAAAGGGAGAGACCAGAAGCGAAAAATCACTAACCTCTGGATCCCCGAGCTTATATACTGGATATGACATCTATGGAATGGAATACCTCGTTGGTCAGTTTGGGGTCACCTGTCCTGTCCACTCCTCCCCGCAGGTGCAGTCTTTCACTTTTCT
>JANHGL010014427.1:14086-30896 GCA_024611195.1 Ceyx melanurus
CTCCCCAAGTAATATTCTCCTCATCACACATTTGTCTGGCCTTCAATTAATATAATTAACAATAAAATATTTTTTTAAGAAGTGAAAGTTATTGTAAAATAATTTTCCCATTTTCTGGACCAAGATTTTGGTGTCCACAGAAGCAACTACAATTTCTTCTCAACAGGCATATAATTTAAACATGTAATTTATGGAAGACTTGAACCTGTAGGTATGTGAGTTATTACACAGGTTTTTATCTGTAATATTTCCCATTATGTTTGATATGTCTTTCTGATTTATAGACATTACTCTATATTATTATAATATACAATATCCTATGTATATTAGTATAGCCATTACTGTCCAGTGTAACTCATAACAATTTGTTAATTACAAGGCCTGTTGAAAGACATTAAAGTACAGAAACACCAATTCTATTGTGATGACCATGCACTCATTCAATATGTGAGCATTAAAAACAAGGAATAATCTTGCTGTTAAACACAGCTATTTCATTCCAAATATCTAAAACATTACAAGGAGTATGTACTGTTTTATGTTTACTAACCATTCTTATTTATAAAATTGCAGATTTTTCACTTCTTTCTATGAAATATATTCCCTCTATCTGTAAGTCTGGGGCTAAATGTGTTTATTCTAGAGGCAGAGGTACATTTAAAAAAAAAACTAATGATCATTCTGAAAGAGAAGCAATAAAAAAGCTCCTGTCCTGAGCACAGCTGCATGAGGGAATTTCCCAATAGAGTATTTAGGTATTAAAGTTCTGATGCAAAAGATGAAAAGTGCTTTATGAACAAAACCTTGGGACAACTCCAAAATGGAAGCTGAATAAGCTAATGATAAAGAGGGAAAAAAAAAAAAAAAAAAAAAGGAAAAAAAAGCAGCAGCTTTCTAGCTTAGGCAATACTTAGAATAAAAGTATTTAAAAACATCATATAGATATGAACTTGCAGATAAATTGGAAGCATATTTTGATTGCATTTTCACTTGGATGCTACACAATGGTTGTGGGACAGGAGGTTCTTGACATCATATGACAGAAATCACGAGAAAGTGACTGAGAAGGTACTGAAAATACTGTAACCTGCAATTTCTATACATCTGTATTAAGAAGTACATTTTTAATTTCCTTTCCTTTCCTCTCGGAGCTTCAGCCCTGCTCTTCTCTACAGGCACTTGTGCTATATAAAGGTTACCTGTTTTCAGAATTACTGCCTCAAGTTCACACACTGACTGAGGGAACTATTCTTCAGTAAAACAAATGTTTATTTCCTACTGGTAGGAAACAGCTTAAGAAATCTGCATTAAATTTTGTTTAGATAATTGAGGCTGTCTGTTTTAGATTAGAAGTAAAATAATTTCTTTCTCCTCTTCCCTTCCTCGAAAAAGCCTGTTTTTAAATCTTTCCAAAGCCTATAGAAAATAATGACTAAGATGTAAAGCTGTATCACATGCAAAGTATACAGAACATCTTAATATTGAATGTAATGGTATGCATTTCAGTAAGGCCAAGTGCCACATTCTGCACTTTGGCTACAACAACCCCTGGCAGAGCTACAGGCTTGGGGAGGAGTGGCTGGAGAGCTGCTCAGCAGAGAGGGTCCTGGGGGGGTGTGTTGATCGACAGCTGGCTGAACATAAGCCAGCAGTGTGCCCAGGTAGCCAAGAAGGTCAATGGCATCCTGGCCTGTATCAGGAATAGTGTGGACAGCAAGACCATGGAAGTGATTCTACCCCTGTAATTGTCACTGGTGAGGTCACATCTCAAGTACTGTGTTCAGTTTTGGGCCACTCACTACAAGAAGCACACTGAGGCACAAGAGCATGTCCAAAGAAAGACAACTGCCTGGAGCACGTTGTCTTATAAGGAGCAGATAAGAGAGTTGGGGGTGTTTAGCTTAGATAAAAGGAGGCTTGGGGGAGACCTTATCAGTCTCTATAACTACCTAAAAGGTTGAGTGGTGGGGCTCAGTCTGCTCTCCCAAGTAACAAGCAATAGAATAGGAGGAAATAGACTTATGTTGCACCAAGGGAAGTTCAGGTTAGATATGAGGAAGAATGTTTTTGCCAGTTTTATCTGGCACTGGAACTGTTTTCCCAGGGAAGTGGCATGATCTCCATCCCTGAGATAGTGCTGAGGGATATGGTTTAGTCAAGGTCTTCTCAGTGTTAGGTTAATGATTGAACTAGAAGATCTTACAGGTCTTTTTCAATCCAGGAAATTCAGTGAAAATGGCAATGTGAGGGTACGATTGCATTATCATGCCTGGCTGAGCTCAAGCAATCTTTCACAGATATCAGTGTGTGGGGATTTTCTTCAGTTGCCTATAATTTTTTACATTTATCTTTCTTATTAATGTTTTCCTCACACCAAGTTGATGACATATGAGAGGAAACCAGTATTAGGCTCAAAAAACATTCAACCAAACCCTTCCACAAGTGCAACCTTGTTGCATCACAGCAATGGCCTTCAAAACATGTATAAATTGCCTTCATGGATGTACAGTACTTAGTGTTTTTCTTGAACAAATGTTAAGATCTAGTTTTGATAATCCAACATTAGGAAAGAGTCAGAAATAGCTGAAGAAAATAATGGTTTGACTTGTCACAGGTGGAAGATATAACTACAATTTCAGATACTGCTAATATTGATAGAACCTATTTAGCCATTTATATTCCTATGGTTTTCTGTGGATTTCCATTTTGAGAGCTTGATCTGATGTCTAGTATTGTTATACTAGGACATAAATAACATCATGAGAATTATAAATGAATTGGGCATGAGGCACATTAGTTGTATTGCCATATTTCACATTCTGTTTCTTTTGGCCTTCCATGTGCTGTGATGTGCAAATGACATCCACTCAAGCTTGCAGCAAAAGCTGCCTAAAAATTGCTACCATTTGCAGTGGAAGTAGAAGCTAGTGATCCACTTTTCTCATCTCTGTGTTGGAAAGGTATTTTTCCAGACAGATCTGGAAAGCAGATGAAACTTCATTTCTAAAGTATTACTACCATTCTATACCATACTGTGGGATAGTGGGAAGGGAAATGAAAAGAATCATGGAGAATACATCTTAAATGCATTCTAACAAATAAACATACTCCTAAGCAGCACATGTATTTTGTGTCACAACAGTCTTAAGCCTCACAGCTGTGAAACTACCTTGTAAAGGCAAAGGATGAACCATTCCTTGGCATGTTTCACTAAAAAAAAAATTAGTTTATTTATACAATCTAAGTCACAAAATGGTCAGCTTATAAATGGCTCTTGAGGAACACTTACAAATCCAGAGACTCACAAGGAGAAAAGACACTTAAATCCATAAAGAATTCTCACCTGCTGATGAGACCAGTTGCAAGCAGAATGCCACTCCACAGAAGCAAAATTTTCTCTTTTTTCCCTTTAGCAAACAGAATATACTGAAAAAAGCATAGCTGCATCATGGGGATTTGTGTAGAGATGTGAACTGACTGTTCAAAAGAAACAAACAACAAAACCCTTGTTATATGTTTTAGCATTTAGGGAATTTGTGACTTTTTAAACTTCCCACTGTGATTCTATAAACACATTGTCTCTAATGCTGCCAAAGCTTATTGAAATCCCTGGTAGGTAATGTCACAATGCTTCACACACCATGAAATTCAATTACATTTAAGAAAATTAAGGTTGAGTTTAATTACTTGTGTGCACTTTGGATAAGCACATGTTCTGTTTAAAGATGTGGCTTGGAGAAGTCCTAACTTTCAGACTGAATGAATTCATTCGTTGTGTGTTTTCTTTTGAAATTAATTTAACTATGGAAGATTCCTTGCATTTCTGGAATGAAACAAATAAACAAAGAAAAAAATCACATTGTTCCAGTGAAGCTTCAGAAAACAAAAAAAAAGGTAAAATTACTCTTGTGTACAGTCCATACTACTCTCTTCTCCCAGAGGAAAGTGCACATCACCACTAAAGAGGCAAGTTTTCCTGAAGTTCAGACTGCATGTCCCCAGTTAAACTTTGTTATGCTTGTTGCTAGCTGATGAAATCCAGTTTTCATGTTGAACGTATACTATAAACTTCCCTTTAACCCTTTAATTATATACCCAATATTATGATGACTATTTGTTATCTATTAGTACTGAAAGAGAATAATGAAAAGTTACACCTTTTTTAATAATACTCATGCCCTAGATTCCTCAGAGTGTTTTTGCTAGGACAACCTGTTAAAATTAGTATTTTCCTAACATAATATTATTTCCTCTGAAAGAATAACACAGGCTTAGGACAAATGCTCTATTCCGAGGCCTCTTAAGAACAAGAGTATTAGAATGCATACAGGAACAACAGGGAGGAAAAGACAAATTGCAGCAACAGCTCTGAATCAAGTACCAACTGAGAAGAATTCACAAGCATGAAGAAATGTTGGTGGAAAATTATTTTCTTGATAAAATTAACAAGAACAAACAATTTAATTAAATGTTGCAGAAGTAACATAAATAGAGGAATAGTATGCTTCTATCTGCATAAGGTCAAAGCAGGCTCTGACTACTATTGTAGTAAGATATAATGAAAAAGATGAGGAAGGACAGGGAGGAGGGAGAGGGGACGTAGAAGGGAACAACAAAGCAATAACATATCTTAATTTTACAGTATAGATCCTTTCTGCCTCTTGGGAAGTAAGGCATTACATATTGTATTCTTAAATCAAGTTTACCAATCGTAAGAGTCTCTGTACAGTTCTCTTTGCTTCCATTTAAGAAGCAAACAGTATAAAAACAAAGAAATAAAAAAAAAACCAACAACTCTACCACTGATTTTTCATCTAGCACCTGGCACTGTCATGTCTTAAACTGATCACAGTAATGAAAATTCAGAGAGGATGCTGTGTTTATTTTAAATAAACTGTTATCTCCATAGCCCAGTTTGAGGGGGAGGGAAGGAGAAGGAATGGGAAAAAAAGCTGACAGAAAAAATAAAGAAGGCAGGAAAAGAAAGACTAAAGGGTACATTTTAACACTTCCTTTGTCATCAAAGGAATAATGCTTCTATTGTCTAGCTAAAAACTGGTGACAAATGATACTATTCTGAGTCTTCACAATACCAAACAGAATAGTAGACTAGAAATGAGATTCACAATTCTAATACACCACCTTTTTGACATTTCCCAGCTTAGTGACCCCAAAGGTAATGTAACTCTAATTTAATACTATCTTGGAAGATAATAACACAAATAAAATGAAAGAGATCAAGCTCATCTTGACTCTGATCTCCCACACTTCTCACTAGGAGGGAAAGTGGTCATGTAGAAAACACTATTGTGAAGAACAGACACAGGTATAACCACAGAGGTACAGAGTTAAATCTTACAGGGAGAGGTGTTATTGTTGATATTGCAGTAACAGTATGCAATTAATATGATAGACATTTACATAAGGGGGAGAATTTTCAAATATGTTTATTTCCACAGTCATCTGACTTCATTCTATCTTCCCTAATATTTGTAGCTGCAAGAAAAACAACTTATCGACAGGTCTAAAACTGCATTTATTTACTCATATAAACTCCTAGCAGACCTTTTGTGGTAAGAACACAGCTTCCAAGCAAATTTGCCAAGACAAAGCCTACTTCAGTTCCCAATAATAGCCCAAACCAGGTTCTTAAGTCTGTAGCATAACATTTGGTACATCATTTCATCAGGAGCCTAATAAAACAACACAGAATGTATTTGCTAGAAAAACACTACAGGTTATAAGAGAAAAGGTATTCCACCCACAACTATACTCCAGCAGCTGCCTGCTCTCTCACACTTGCCAGGCCACATCCCTTTCTGGGAGTATGACAACCGAAGAAAAGAGAACAATTTATCTTGTTTCTTTCCACAGGAGAAGCTCACGCAGCATTGTCTTCCAAGAGGTCATATTTTCCAGCTCTCACTATCCCAAATCAACAGCAATTGTTTGTTGTAAAACCACTGTTCCTTCTCACCAGAGGAATCCAAATAAATCTTCCACTCACCCTTTTCCTTGCTTCCTCAAGCCCTCTTGCCATCCTATCTGTAGATTGAACTATGCAGTCAACCAGGGTCTTTCACATAACCAGAGTTTTGGAGAAGTTTATCCCACTTTGAAAAGGTAATGGATTACCTTGTGGGCCTATTTGATTTTCTTATATTTCATTGTTTTGAAGAGCAGTATTAGGATTGGAGATACAAAAGATACTTAAACATGTGCTAATCTAAAAAGCATTAATCATTTCCCTTCACATAGGAGTTTTTTTGTGATTTTTCTGTTAAACCATTTATAAAGCACAGAAAGTGAAATGTATGTCCCTTCAAATGGGCAGTGAGCAGTTGTGTGCTCGATCACTTGTTTTATATATACTTCTAGCACTTTCTAAAAAAAAAAGTTCTATAAAATATAAATCTAATATACAGTTTATTGATTCAGTTCTGCCATAAATATTTTATATTTCATATCCCTGCAAATTTTTTTCTTTAGAAATGTTTAGATATATTTAAGATGCATTTATTGACATAAAAATTACACTGTAAAATTTGTATTTTTCACTGAAGATAATCTGTGTACATGCCCCTGAAGTCAGACTGAAATGTATTTAATGCCTTGATTGCACAGAAAAAAACATGTAAAAATAAACTTAGATTCAGTTGGGGAGACATTTTTACATTCATTGGATCAGTGACAGTCAAAATGCTAATGGCAGACTATATTGCCAATTACATGGAAAGGAACAAAAGAGAAATAGAATATAATTCTGTTGGATAAATACATGTTCATCCCTACTTCACTATTTATGGTTATAAGCTAGAACACAAAAGGTTCTGCTTTAGCATGAGGAAGAACTTCTTTACAGTAAGGGTCACAGAGCACTGGAATGGGCTTCCCAGGGGGGTTGTGGAGTCTCCTTCTCTGGAGATTTTCAAGACTCACCTGAATGCATTCCTCTGTGACCTGTGTTAGATTATATTTAGATGATATGATCCTGCCTGGCAGGGGGGTTGAAGTGGAAGATCTCCAAGGTCCCTTTGAACCCCTAATACTCTGTGATACTGTGATTCTCACCCATCCTGGTAATTAGAAAAGAACAAATTAACCAAATCAAGAATGATAAAGAGAGGGTATTTAGCTATAAGAAACAACATCCATTAATATGCATTATACTGAGATTTTTAAATTGAAAAGAAAAACAACAGATTTGATAGAGGTCTATAAAATAACGAGCTGCATGCAGGAGGTAGAGAGAACTATCATAGAGAGACACAACATTTGCCCTTCCAGCAAAAGTACTTCTGAGAATAAAGTAAAATTAAATAGCAAAAGACTTAAATTGAATGAACAGAGAAGTAGAGAGTAATGGTATAATGCGCTGCATGAGAAGATTTTGGAAGCTGAAAATGTAAATGGGATTAAAAGGGATTAGACTACTGGATGGAAAACAGGACCAACCATATCTGTTAAACTTTATGGTTTTCATGTAATCTCTGGCTCAGGAAGTTCCTAAATCAGGTACCGCCAAAAACTGGGAATATATAACCAGAGGATTACTCTACACATGCCTGGTGTCTTCCACTCTCCCTAAGCAGCTGCTACTGGCTTCTATCAGAAATGGGTTGCTGAGCTAGTTGAACTTTTGATCTCATCCAGTATGGCAGGTCTTGTATATCTCATTCTCATTGCCCTAAATGGTGACATATGATTTAATTCTACTCATTTAACCTGCTTTTGAACTTAAATGAGAGCATTAAAATAGCTTGTGTTCCCACATAATAAAAATTCTAGTTCTCACAGAAGTTAAACCTAGTGTTCAAGCTTTCACTTTCTGGGAATACCAGGCCATATGGATGTACAAGTCACCCACATTTAATTCCCAAATTATGAAAAACAATTGAAAAAACAATATTAAAAAAAACAAGAAAACAAATAAACAAACAAAAATCTGGTGTTACATGGTTCTTCACAAGCAAATGTTCTTGGTTTAAATGGCTCTTCAGCACTCAAGCTAAGGTCTTGGCCCAACTGTGAGCGAAGCTGCTTGCATATATCACAACAACGACTCAGGGGAATTCAAATTCTGCACCCTTTTCTATCTTATTTTTTCTTCCTATGAGGATATACTATTTTAAAATATACACTTCATAGCATCTACTTTTAAAAGATTATTTTTTAATTGAGGGATTCTTTTTCTGTCTCACTTCATTCCTTCCATGACTGCATTGTGTTGTGAACATAGTGTCCCAGAACAAATAGAGAAATATCTCCATACCCAAAATATGATATAAAATATACGTAAAATGTCCTACAGTGTTCTTCTTTCAACTTTTGATCTGAATTTTTTGCAGGTAATGTTCTGTCATTTATACACCAGTCTCCGGAGGAGGAGAAAGAGAGAAGCAGTGACAATTTCCTTCACCAAGATTCCAAGATCCCAAGATTCTTTATTTATCAATTTACATGTCTTTTTATACCCTTTAAACTTCATGGTAATTGTACAAGAAATCAGCCACCCCCCGGGGTGGTTGTCTGGGGTGCCACAACACCCATAGTCAAAACATCTTTCTACTGTTTTACACACAAATGCCAGCAAGATCACCGCTTAGTGAGAACATTCACTTTCCCACAGGAAGGAAAGTTCACTTGTGGCAGCATTTTAACATCCATAATGTTCTGCTTGTATCTTTTCAGCATGTCTTAAATTATATCAGGGAAATGCAGAAATCAAGCATAAAGATTAGCCTTTCATAGAGATTCCCAGTCACCTCAGCTCTTATCTTTTGGGACTTTTTTTTTACTACACTTGATTTAGTCTCTCTAGGGTAGAAGGCCCTTTTTGCTTTAAGAAAAATGATCCTGTAGACAAAAGGAATAGATTTTACAGGAACACAATGTACATACAGTATAAAAAAATGAGGCAGACAAAAATAAGACTCTAAATTGGTAAGTGGTTCTGACCATTGTACACCCATCTAGGAAAAAGGGTGATGACATAATCTGCCCCCTGTGCAATATATGTTTCCTATGAGCTCACAGAAAAACAGCATGGGATTGCTACTTGGAAATCAGATTGGCTTGAACAAGGTCTTACGTAAATTCTTAGCTTTGGGCATGCAGTTAAAATCTCACTGGACCCAACTATGTGATCAAATGCTTTGCTGAATTAGGTTCACAATGAAATGAAGAGAGTCTATTCCTCCTTTTCCTGCTCTGTCAGTCAAAACCAGGACAAACAGAAAAATAATTCATGTTTATACATGCTAATTTTTGTTTTAGGTTTCTGATCAACAAAATCCTATGATTTGTGAAAACTTGTAAGCAACGTTAGGTATTTTCTCTTTGGAACACAAACTATAGAATAAGTTTTTATTTGTTAATTTTTTTGAAATTTTTTTTTCTACTTTTATTTCATTTTTACCATAGTCCATAAGGAACACTGTTTAACTGCCAGAGTTACCCTTAAACTGTTTGTTGAACAGGAAAAAAAACTGCCATGCTATTATGTCTTCTTTTTTAATGAAAAAAATGTCTGTCATATATGTGGGAAGGAATATGTTTTATCTCTGTAATGTTAGTTTCCCTAAAGAGTTTCAAAGACTGAATCAATTTGGTGCTGTTCCAACCCAAATGCTCAAACTCCAAGTGGTTTTATTGTTAGTTTCGTGCTTTTTTTCTACTTTAGCATGGGGAACAAAATACTGAAATAATTTGCAGGTCTTAAGAGCTGGCACTGACATTCCATTTTTTGTTGGTTTTTTTTTTTTTGAGATAAAAAACCAAAATCCAAGATTTTTAGTAATATTTTTTTTTTGAGTGTACTGCAAGATTATATTGCAAGATGCAGACAGGGAAAGATTGTAGCAGCTGAGGGGATAAGACCTGATTCTGAACTTTGTTCCTGGCCCAACCTCAGACATGCCTCATCATCCCCCACATGTCTGGTGGTCCAGGTTCTGGGCTGATCCCACTGCCCTCCCTCCCTGTCCATCGTTGGTGTTTGAAAGAAGCCATTAATCTCAGTTATATCAGACCATTGCTTGTTGACAGACCTTGCGGCAAAGGGGGTTGCAGTCATTTTGGCATCCGTAAACCACTGTGCAAAACATGCCATTAGGACTGAGGAAACACCTTCCTTTTCTCTGTCCACATGCTCTTTTTATTTCTCCATGTCTCCTTTGCCTGTCTTTGCATTTGCCTGTTTCTGGTCTCTTTCCTTCTTATGCCACTGGTTTTTGATACAGATCAAAGAAATGGTATCAGTACTGTCACATTGCTGGTTTTGCTGAGGACAGACCCTGCTTTCTTACCTTGCTGTCTCCCTCACCTGATTTTTATAGTTGTCACAGCCCATGTTCCTCAGCCCCATGGGTAATCTAACAGCAGCAGGTGAAGGTAATATGCCTATTTAAAGTCCTTTTGAAAACCTGAGAAAGAAGTGTTTTTAGCTTTCTTTGCTCAGTTGAGTTCAGACACTTGCTGTAAAATGAATAGCTGCTGTCAGAGCTAAAAATAAGCACTTTTAAAAATGGGCATGTCCCATCTTGACATTATTCATTTCTACAGTATTTTACATTTTGTCTAAGAAATAAACACCTTTATTAAGATATAATGGCACTAAGGTAGTGTCTTTTTTACTAGGTTGTTGGTTTTTTTTTTTTCTTGGATCTCCCTGCCACCATATAGAGGTTTCAGTACTCTTTAAGCCAACAAGTGTGTATATAAATATATATACACACACAAGTATATATAAAGTTGCAAAAAGAAACATAATTTTCATATTGTCACAATGCACCTAGTGAAAAAAAAGAAAAAAAAAAATAAGAAGAGCTTCACAAAACTTTCTAGCTTCATGCTCAGTAACAACCTGAATGTGATTTCATAGCCTTCATGGAGACGTGTGAGAAGTGAAGCACATTCTCCACTCCTTGCATGATCTCAGACATGGAAACAAGAAGGAGTATTGAACTGGGCAAATAGTGCTCCCTGCTGAGAGAAAATATGAGGCAAGGAGGGTAGGAGAATGCACAATGGGAAGTGTTCTGACTCTTTACTGTTGCTTGTACTAAATAAGATAAGGAAAGTGTGAAGAATATTAAAACAAATAGAGCCAGTCCTGAAAGGTGCTAAACATCTTTCACTGAAATAAGTTTGAACTGTGTATCACCTCATTTTAACAGAACTAATATTTATCCCCTACCATGTCAGAGCAGAGGGAAACTTCTCCCATCACGGTTAATTTCTGCGTCAGCTTCCAGAGTTGTGGAAGTCCGGACTGGCCCCCTTGACCTATTCCAGGATAAGTCATGTGGGGCTAGAGGGGGTGTATCGCTAGTGGAAGGATCTATCTCAGAAGTTACAATTGAGTCACACTATCTTCCATTACCAGTGTTTTGTTTTCACAAACATTGCAGGATATCTGTGCTCTATAATTTACACTTTTTCGTTTTTCTTCCTAGACACATAATTAGATATTGTCATGACATTCTGCATAAGTTTTCACTCGCTAATACACTGTAAAACTATAGAGGAAACAGTACCTTATCTCATAAATATGTGTAGAAATAATAGAACTACAAAAATGTCTAATGTGTTTTGGTTTATTTGTATTTCTCCAGATAATCTTAGAAAATGTTAATACAAAGTTTCTCATCTTCAGGACAGCAACAACCTCCATTTTGGAGGACCTTCCTTTTTATTTTCAGAGTCAATTATCTGGTTCACTGACTCGTAAAGTACACATGCCTAAATGCTGCATTTTGACATTGACCCCTTTTCATTTGTATTAAATGGGAAATATGAAACAATCAGAATGCGGTTAAAAGTTTTAAAATAAAAAACAACAACAAGACACATATAAATAGTGATGGGACTGTATAAAAACATGAAAAACGGTACTAGTGAAGCTTTTTTCTATTATTTTGGGTGAATATTTTATTTGCCTCAATAAATATGGTTAAATGTTTTTAACCATAGAATTATCCAGTCCTCAACAAAAAGTTACTCTGTCAATTTATTTGTTATATTTTGATAATTCTATTGACTTTTCCTAGTGTATTAACACTATTAAGTTGCTCACTAAGTGATCCAAGATTTGTCATAAGGAATGCTTTCTCATTCTCTGTATTTCTTTGTTCAGGTTTGTTTGTTGTTGGTTGGGTTTGTTTTTTTTTTCATAAATAGATGCATACAGGTATAATTTTTAGTTTAGAGACTAACAGCAGTGTTCATTGGATAGCACCTCAAAATTTTTGATGGTTGTTTGTTCTTGTATTTGCTCAGGCCACCATTATTCAAAGCAATGCCTAAAGGACTTACGTCTTTGAAGAAGCTCCTCCTCATGCTTATGAACTCTATCCTTCTTGGACTTAGTATTAACCTAATATTCAGCTTGATGCTCATCATCCAGGAACGAATTCTGACTGAGTAATCACTCTTTTTTACAGTAATATACAGAAGAGGTTATCCTCATACTGTTCACACCAGAATCCACACAATGTCACCAGTTTCTTCAACTGACAAAGATGTTGGGAGGGCTAGTGTGACAACGGATGCTTTTGAGATTTCTTAAGCAAAGTTTCTAGTGACCGAGATAGAACACCTCTTCATTACTTGTGAATGTATTTCTGTGTGAATAGCAGTCTAGTGTCCCTGTTTGGAAGATCAACCTTTCCCAAAAAAGACAACAGTATCACTGAGGGGATAATGTTTAACACTCTAAAAAATAAAACACCAGAATTAAGTAAAAGGAAGCTAACTCTCCATCTACTGGCAGTAGGTGACCATCCTTCAGTGCCTGTTATCCTGTTGTGACAGTATATATACCCTGGCTAGCTTGTGACAAGGTTTGGGTAGTAGCCTAAATATTCTGTAACCAAATACGCTTTGTGTTCCAGATAATATATAAGCTTTTGCTCTTGCTTATTTTACACCGGAATTTCACAATTGGAAAAAAAAGGCATATTATGTAATTAAATCTACTGTTCTGCACTTCTAAATGTACTGCTTTTACTCTTAGACCTATTCTTCATTGCAACCATTAGGCTGATACTCACTGTTCACACTTGTCTGCTATGTAACTAAATATCCCAATTTTACCTAACCCCAAAATCATTCCAGCAGCCAAAAACTGAATAGCATCTGGGACTGGAGCTATTCCAACAGTCATCTTTATGATTTATTATACCACAGTGACTTCTTACTGCTGCAGGACAGGAACGAAATGAATGAAGCAGCTGGACCAGTGACAAGTATAAAAAAACCTTAGCCCATCATCCCTGTCCCTTTTAGATCAAGGGATAGGTAAGTAAAAATATATAAGCATACCTGTACTGCTATGGGAGCATAGACCAAAAGCAGAATTCATAGAAACATAGAATGCCTTGGGTGGGAAGGGACGTCTAAAGGTCAGCTAGTCCAACCCCACTGCAGTGAGCAGGTACATCCTCAACTAGATCCGGTTGCTCAGAGCCTCATCAAGCCTGAATTCCAGGAGCTGATCATTGGCAGGATAACCTTGTTTGTTTTTCTCATAGGAAATTTTTACATTTACTTTTATTCTTTTCCAAACTTTTCTGCCCTTAATTGTTAAAACTAAATTTGACAGTAAAATTAAATTAGCTGAAACTGTGTACTCATATGTCTACAGCATTCTGTTGAGTAATGCAGTAATCATGGCAGAACATAAAGACATTTGGAGATGAGTTTCCTGTCATACAGAGCCAGATAATTTTGTGAATGTGATGCTATTGGAAGGACTCATCATAACTGGCCCTTTTATTTTTCTGTACAATACACTGAATGAAAAGAAAAGGAAAGAGGAAAGAGGAAAGGCAAAAGGGGAATGGGGTAAAAAGGGAGGGAGAAGAAAAAAAAGAAAAAGGAAAAAAGAAAAAGGATAAATATGAGATACTGCATAATTCACTCTAATTTTAAGGAGATCTTTGGTTGTATTTAGGAAAATCCAAATGTACTACTTCAGGTTGCAAAAGTCTAAAAACTACAGATCATTTACTGAAAAGACAGAATGGAGGAAGCTCATATGAAAAGTACAAGGTGAACTATTGGTATCCCCTGGTATCTTACAGCCATACTTCTATTTAGGCATATATATTAAATCAATATTTTTCCTCAAACATATATTTATTGAAATTTAGTGGATAGCTATAACTGCAGTCTCCCAGATTTTTAACTGTGATACCCTTTACTTAGCAATAACTAAAACATCAGTGTGTTACTAACATTATTCTCACAGTAAATCCAAAGCACAGTACCAGCTACTAGAAAGAAAATTAACTCCATGCAAGAAGAAACCAGAACGGCATCTTAGATCTCTTTTCCATCAATGAATATATGTGTTGGGACTTGCATAGTAATACAGCATCTGCCATGAAGAAAAGGTTCACAATTTAGCTTTGAAGAGGCATTAGATTCTAAAGTCTGTTTCAAAGATGTTTAAACCTACATAAACTTAACTCACAAAGCAAAAAATGATACATTAGTTTAAGTGTAGGCTTAGGTCTTTTTCTAAGGCCATGGGAATAAGATTACATTCTGTAAAATATTATACTTAGATTTCATTATAATAGCACTGGTAAGCAACATGAAAAACAATAGATAGCTACTTGATGCAAGAAGGGTATAAAAATCCAGCCGATTAAATTTTGCATAAACTCAATTGCTAAAAAACATCATTCTTTCATTCCTTAAACTCTGAAGAGGGGAGGTTTCCTGGCTCTGATGGTTCTGCTTTCCACCACATTCTGTTTATATAAATTATTCTTAGACCTAAAACTATGCTGAAATTTTCTTGTCAGTTTTGGTATTCACTATTTTATTCTCACTTGCAAGATATCTTCTCAGATTGTCCATGACTGATGAAGACTGTTTCAACCTAAAATAGAGAATAATGCCTTGTTTATCTGGTCAGCAAAGATCTCTAGCAGATCTCTGATGTTGTCACCTAACTCCAGAATGATATTTTGACCTCTTTATTTAAAGTATGCATTATTAGTATAATCTTTCTGCCTTGTTCTTCTACTGGATATGGAATGACAGAGCCAAATATAAGCCAGAAATTCTTCCCTGTGGATGTAGATGCATATTGGAAATAAGTTGGGAAGCTGCAGGAAACAAATGAAAGGGAAATAAATGACAGCGGCTTCTTAACCATAGAGTGTAACATCCTCATTTGTTGTTACAAGGCAGAAGAGCATGTTTGGTTTAACTCACGTAAAGAAGAGTCTGCATAGGGAGTAGAAGTAGGGATGGTCTGACAGCAAAAGACACCTTGATTTTATAAAGAAATACAAACATAGTTTGGTGGACTGCATACACTGACTAGATATAAAATATGCTTACTGAAAATGTCTTTTTTTTTTTTTTTTTTACACTGCACAACCGTATTGATTGGGAACTGTTGATAGAAATGCAATATACTGTGGATTTTGCTTTCTGCTTTATTAATCCCAAATAACTTTAGTATGTAAAATCTATTCTATTTTCATCTCCTGGACAAAAATACATCATATTCAGTAAAGGAAATTTGAAGCTCATTAGATTTTTCCACCACTGTATTGGCTGATATCTGATGCCCCTTTGTTTCTCCAGGGAAACTGTTCTGATTTTTTAGTGCTTAGATTATATGCTAGTCCATTCCCAGTGGAGGTTTTTATTTTCAAATGGAACATACTGTGGAAATCCACAAGCTAGCTCCTGTGGTCACAGAGCTGTACTATGGTAAGACTGCAGCAAGTGAAAAGGACTGTGTTAGATCAACTGAATACAGGCTTGTTTCTAGCATGCTACTGATTGTTGACTCTGGAAGTCAGGCACTGCTGTGACCCGTGCTGGTAAGCTAGTGCCTGTCCTTGGGTCAAGTGTGTATCTTCCTATATTCTGAAGATTAGACAGTGACCTGAGATATTTGACACCCCATCACCTCATGTTCTATGTGGAAAGTCTAGAAACTAAAAGGAGATCCTAGGGAGCTTTACAAAGTAGGATGGGCAATTTAATGAGCTATGATTTTCAGTGGAATCTGAGCTGTTCTTTTATTGGAATAAATTGTGGGTCACAAAGTTTTTGCAAATTATGTTTAATTCTTGATAGAAGCATTGCTAAACTTATCAATAAATAAGGGATATGACAACTTTACTGCCTGGGTGTCCTTAGGAAGCTTCATGGAGAAATTAACTCTACTCTCTTGCAAGTAATTTGACACAGTTCTAGTTTGCACACATCATAAAGAAAAAGCAAAGATACTTACGAGCTGTGACATCTGATATGCTATATGGTATAAGACTTGCCTTAGCAAATTATTCAAGGGATATTAACTTTAAACACCTTTTCTACTGAATGTCCAAATAAATTTAATGTTATCACGGTGATTAATTCACTCTCGACAATAGCCATAAATGAATTCAGATAAAAAAAAGTATAAGGCCAGAAGAAATCTTGTTAGTAATATTAAATTATCGTCTTGGAATCAGCAACAAAATGTAGGATAGAATATACATGTATTGTTTTTTACATTGTCATTACATAGCTTACAAGTGACTTGAATTCAGAAATCTCTTAATGTTGCTAATTCTGAAATCCATCTTTTAAATATAAATATACAAGAAGGGTAAGAGGGAGGACCCAGGGAACTACAGACCTGTCAGTCTGACCTCAGTACAGGGTAAACTCATGGAGCAGATCATCATGAGTGTTATTATGAAACATTTAAAGGACTGCCAGATAATGAGGCCCAGTCAACATGGATTTATAAAGGGCAGGTCTTGTCTGACAAACCTACAATCTTTCTATGATA
>JANHGL010014428.1:0-44918 GCA_024611195.1 Ceyx melanurus
AAGCAGAAACTGTCTGCAAAACATGCCTCCAACTCCAGAAAGTGCAGCTAGTTAGAAACCTTAAGCTGAAAAGCAAAATCACCGAACAAAACTTGCTTGCTTTTCACCCAAACCAGGACAATAAGTCTGTCTAAAACAAGAGTACCTCTTTTGTGTGAAAACAGCAGCAGCTTGCATATTACTAAAGACTCTGAAATCTTTGTTAAACACAATGCTTTCAAAGATACTTAGCAAAAAGGACAACACAAGCAGTATTTCTGCAGGCCAAATGAGAGCACTACCTGCAGAAACAGAAGAGATTTACAAGGGACCAATAAAATTGAAGGATGTGGCCATACCAGAGGTTCCAGTGGGAGAGGAGGTTTATTGGACACAATTCCACAGGGTAATCAACATGATAGTGAGAGCATCTTGTAATTTACCAAGGAGGAAAAACAAAGTGAAATGAACACATTACACAAATGACTGAGAACGGCAGAATGCTCAGGATTTAACAAAGGAAAAGTGATTACCAAAAAATCCCAAAAAAAACCAAGCAAACCCCAGAAAGCTAATTAAATAAAGTTTACATTGAGCAATGCTGAAAACTCCAGGGCATGGCAAAGAGAATGAACCTCTCCAGCGAGGGTCAGAAAGCAACTACATTAAGCATTGCTGTAGGTAACAGAATTAATGAAAATGAGAAAAGCATGAGATCACTATTTCTGGTGTTTCAGCCATTGCATGGACTCCATGGGCAACATAATTCATCAAGCCAGCAGAATTTTTCCTTCACTATAAGAAGAGCATACTGTAAATTTGTTATTAAATCTCAATACTGTTATTTCTACAAGAATTCACTAGCATTTCCCATTATAAAACTTTTTTTCAGTTGCTTACAACCTTGCCAAACCATCAGAATTGCAAAGGAGCTTTATTTTTGTATATTTAAAAACCTACACTTTCAACTGAAGAGCCTTAATACCTGCATTTTCTAAGCTAAGGCTAGGCTTGGGTTTATCAGAGACCAATAGCACAGAGTGTAAAAAATAAATTGAAGATTCAAGCAGAAAGACAAATTTGTACTTAAAAGGTTTCATACCCAGCTCTACAGCAATACTTCTATGCAGTTCTGTGTGAGGGAAAGGACCAGGTTTGCATGCATTCCCATGGTGAAATGGGACAATAACGTTTCTTTATCAGCCTTTGCCTAAATCTGAAGTATTTTTGGCTTCTCCCTTTGTGAAGGATGTGAATCTCTACAGCTGACAAGGGCCACAGTTTGGGAAATTCCATGTCTGACACAAATGTATTTCCACAGTGAATACAGAGATCCTGTTGAGATAATGGAATTGTCTGTTCCACGTTGAACAGATTGTCCTGTCAAATCTAAAACTCTGTGATTATAGTCTTAACTATGCTGCAACCATCAAGAAGGTCGTATGCACTTGTTGAAATCTGTTAGCAGAAGGCCACAAGATACCAAAGCCAGTTTGAGCAGAAGGACTGAATATTTTTACATCCCCTAGTTATGGTAGATGTAAAATAGCATAACTCCGGCAAGCAACAAACAGCAGAGACATTCCAAAACATATATTCCCCTTGCTGCTGTATTTTCACTGTAGCAAAACACACTGTCCTACTTCTTGAAACAGAGTTGCACAACTTTCTAAAATTATCAGCATGACTGTTTCTAAACATGCAGCTCTACTCTGTCCTGCAAAGTACTTCAATTCAACCAAGCCCTGCCCATGTCTCTTGAAATAATTCATTTTATGAGGATGATGCTCTGAATAAATTCTTGCTTAGTAAATACAGTATCTTGATTGAAAAAAAGCAATAAGAAAAGAGATAAACATTGGAAATTCCTGCATCTATAGGAACTAACTGTATCAAGACCTCAGTTAAGGATGTAAACATATTTTTACAGAAAATAATGTATTGTTCCTTACTAGGGGCTTGATTTCAAGCACATCTAGAAACAACAGAACTGAGTCATCCCAAGTTATTGTGAAGTTAGGGTTGGTTTTTTTTGGTGGGGGGGGGGGGGGCTTGTTGTTTGGGTGTTTGTTTGTTGCTTTGTTTAACATTTGTAGCATAGTTGTGCTACTCCTATAGAGGCATTTTGGGTTTAGGTAAAAAAAACCAACTTGTAATTATAAAGTAAATTGTCAAGCACAATTAAATTTAATTGAGCCTATCTGTCCTCTGCTGCTGTTAGCAGCCTTCAGTCTTTTGGTTTTCATTTTGCTCCATCCCCTTAAAGGAACAAAGACAGCACCTCTTGCCACCAAGGGAAAACATTCAGCAAATACAGTAGCTTCCAGCCTAACTAAATCCTGATATAAGTTCACCCCAGCAGTACACAAAGACCATCATCACTGCTCCTGGTGGACTGTTAATTAGGTTCTTTGTCTTATTATACACTGTTACAGTAGTTATTGTAATCAAATGTCCATACAGGAGGAATACACCAATGACCAACTGCAAACAGTTTATTTTTCCTGAGACATGTTCTTGTTTTTCACCATCAACCACCATTCCCTAGAGATAAACACAAGACATCTGTACCATCTATCAGAGAGCACCCAAAGCAGAGATCTGGCATCTGGCTTATTTTCTCCCCTTTATATGTATATGTATATATATATATATATTATATATATATATTTAAACAAGAGTAGATGTTTCAGAGGACAGAAAGCAAAACTGGCAGAGGAAAAGATTCTGAAAAATTTAACAGTGATGCTTGCATAATGGATTACATGACTTGTTAGAAATCTTTAATTGCTTTTAACATTTGGTGCAAGTATTTTCAGATAAACAACGAACCTCCTAAAGATTTCCCTCGAGAAATCCACAATAAAGTATATGGTGGCATCCCTCTGCTTCCATAGAGTTATCTTCATCACAAAAGTAGTAATATTTTCCATGTAAAAGGTAATTAGCAACAAAACACAGCATTTCAAACATGGATGCAGGCCCTAGGTTTGGGTATCATCAGTTACAGGTACTACTGAGACCACCAGTTCTGAGCCTTCTATAACCTAATGGTGAACACTAGCAAAAAAAATGAAAACTTAGCAAAGTGGCAGGTTATAACAAGTGGGCTAGGTGAACATCTTCAAGTGAATAATCCATCTCCAAACAGAGAAGGATCTGTAAGTCAGCCATTTATGAACAAAAATGAGGGAAGTAGCCAAATGTGCTCTAACACCATTTCTACTTCAAGAAGGTAAGATTCATAAATTCCCAGAAAGTAAATAATGCAGGGGAAAAGATAGAAACACTAGGGAGACAAGCATGACTTGTGTTCCCAAATCATGATCAAGAACAAACCTAAGTATCTGCCACAAGCCTTCTCCTTTCTGCAGGAGATATATGAACATGTTCTTTGTAGATGCCCAGCTCCTCCACTATTTCCATCAAAGTAACTGAAGCTGACTCAAAAATCATCAGGGAAAAGGAAGGCAGGCTCCAACACAGACACACATTTACAATCAGTGTGCAACTCCAAATGCCAGACGCCTTGGGAAGCCAAGCGAGACTTCAGAAAATTGTTGCAAAAAAACCCCCAGGAATGGAAGGCAGCATCTGAACCAACATTTGATGAGAGCAGAGGGAGTCATGAAGGATTGATCAAGGCTGATTATCAAGAAAAGCAAAGTACATGTAAACAAAGCAAGTGAAGACAATGGAATATGTCCTAACTCAAAGCCAGGTGGCTGCCCAAGCAATCACAAAGGAGCAGAAAACCCTCAAGAAACTGCTACCACATAGGGGGAAGCCACAAAAGAGGGGAAAGAAATAGAGGAGGTAGAGAAGGCAGGACATCTACATTGAAGCTTCTGTATCCTAGACATTCCATGCACTATGGACAGTCATTATACTTCACCTAAGAGGGACTGAGGACTGATACACTGAACACCAATCAATCATGAAAAGAGCAAAGTGATAATTCTTGATCATGATAACCTGCATTCCGATCCCTCAAATATAACGTTTTCAAGAATTCACCTGGCAGCAAATCTCAGCCCCAAAGTTCCCACCTGAAAGGAAAAAAAGTGGATGGAGGAGGTCAGAACAGCAGCTACCTTGCAGTAGCAGTTACTGCCAACTCCTTACAGTAATGCAAGGCCTGTATTTGAGCTCAGAACATGGCATTACAATAGTAACAGGTATCAGACAAAAAAATTCCATGTGACTCATGAAATAGTTATGCAGGTGGAGTGGGAGACTGCACAGAATTCTTTAGCTCAGGAGAAAGCTTCAAGTCATCGATCTATCCATGCATCACAAGTAATGCATATGCAGCTTTTCCTCTCTTAAAGATCAGTGGGAAGAATTTAAGTGTGAGGAATGGTTCTGAAATATCTGAACAATCTAGCAGCTAGGAATGTAGAGGTAATTATAAGAATTGGATAAAAACACTGCAACACCGTCCCTGGCCTCTGGCAGATGTTTCAATATGCAAAACTGCATATTCATAAGTGTCCCTTTAACCTCAGGCTGGCAACAGTTGACTTGGTCTTTTTTTCTAGAAGTTATAAATGCAGACAAGTGAAGTAGATGTTGAAAAAAATAGCCATGATTTTATAGAAAGCAGGATTAAGAAGCTAAGAAGGTCAATTAATAATGGAGGAGGTAATTCTAAACACCCTATAATAGCATCCTACCTGCTTTTGTTTTGTTTTCTAAACCATCTCTCCTTACCACGAAACAAATGTTTGCACATGTGTCATAGACTATACAGTACTCTGTAAACAACCTACTGATAGCTACAGTAGAAGGAAATTTGAAGAAAATGTCAGGATAAGGAATCAGTTGTATCACTTGAAATGCCCCCTGGGGAAGTACAGACATCCAAGTACTGAGGACGATTTTATATTCCAATTTCTGTTTCAGAGTATCAAAGCTGAAAATCATACTGTCTCCTGCTTAGATCACGTAGCTGGCTCAGAACAAGATGAATTTCCTACTGATACTATGTTTGAGGAAATTGCTCATTGCATGCTCCCTCAGGCTGGGTGCCAAAAGGAAATTAAAGATACATTGGCCAACTCAGCCGCTGTGCAGTTACAGCATCGAAAAAAAACAAAACCACAGCTCATGATCTTTGCCATGTCAAGGCAACTTCTCTGCAAATGAAGGCTAATAAGATTTGGATTGAAAGGAGTGGTTATAAAGAGTTTCTAATGTCTGGGACAGACTCAGCTGCTGAGATGGCTGTAAGAGGCAGGATAGAATACTTGCTGAGGACAAGGATCCATAGAATTGTCAGATCTTTTACCCTCCTTCCTACCAACTGGTTTGTAACAGAGAAGTAAAATACTGCAGCTTGCAGAGAAGCAAGATTTCATCAGCATTCAAAACAACGCCAATGTTTTCCAATGGGTACCAAGTTAAAGTTTTCTGACTGTTGAACTGCTGATTTCATTTGAGCAGGGGGATAAAGGGGTTTGAAAAGGAAGCAAATTTTTTTTCCTTCTTTTTTTTTTTCCATTAATGCAATTATTTTTTATTTTTTTTTTAAAAATCCATCTGAAATACATGTAACTGGACAACCTGTACATGGATCTAAACAGAAATATCACAAGCCAGACAGCTCTTGAGAAAGCAGCACAGGCAACAAACCACTCAATTATGCAGCCACTTCAACCAAGGTTGAACTGGTTCTGACTGCTCTCACCTCATAGAGCCATAGAATCATTCAGGTAGGAAGAGACCCTTTGGATCATCAGGTCCAGCCATTAACCCTACTCTACAAAGTTCACCCCTAAACCCTGTCCCTCAAAACCACATCCAAATGACCCTTAAACACATCAAGAACCTCACTTCATTCCTCTCAGTGGCAGAGCTTTCTCAGTCACACAGATATTTGGTGAGGTACCTGAACTTTGAGATACTGAACACTGTCCCAAACCTAAACAACCACCCTTCCTGAGTAAAAGCTCTCTGGACTGGTTTCAGAGACCTGAGCTACCTAAAAACCACGTGGTTGGAGTACACCTATCATGCTGCAATATCATTTCCTCAGGTAGATTGTTATTAAGGAGGGCAGGAAGAGCCTATCTACCTGAAGCTGCATCTGGGACAGTTATTGTGCCCTAAGTACATCTACCAACAGGCTCCATGAACCTTCTTCGCATGCCAAAAATATCTTGCAAACTGGTTGCTAGGTGCTCTGCTCCTTGACATTTATATGCTTGAAAGAAACCACATTTGCTGTTTAGCCAAACGTCATAATGTCATTTTTAAACATTGTCTGCTGCAGTTCTGATTAGCTTGTAAGCAAAACATAAGCATCATGCCAGTTCTTCAAGGGAAGTCCTGTCATGTGACAGCCAAATACAGGCTGTCTTAAACTGCTGGAAGGTGGTGTAGCCACTTGTAGAAAGCAAGCTAAGATAAAAAATTAAAAATTGCTAAATCTGTTTTATTGACAGTAATAATTTATAACCTTAATCAGAATAAATGGTTTCATAGGAACATTCCTATCAATTAATGACCTCACAATAATGCAAGCTAGAAAGAATATGAGCAGGTTTGTACAATCCATTACATACACTTCCCTTTCTGGTTAGGTTATTTTTTAGGAGACACTAACCTGTAACTCAAAAAGGAAGAAATCTGTGCTTGAGCTCTAGTTCTGAGCTGACAGATGACATCTGAATGAGTAGCTTATTCACCCTGTAAGGATTTTTCAGGTGTTAGAAAAGAACAATGCTGCTTTTGTTCAGTTTTGTTGTTGCAGAGGCTCTCTCTTGCCTTTGGTTGCGGAGGACCACAGTGTGAGTACAGAGGCAACCAGGTAAATAAATACCATTAGGTGGCTTTGAAAGATGGAGTCCTGTGGTTTTGCTGGACCACTGATCAAAAGCCTGTACTGGGCTGGCTGTTCAGTGAGAAGGCACAAAGGGTAAGAGTTTGAGCAGTATAATGCTGGCTCCCAGAGGAGTGTATGTCAGCATTGGAAGATACTGACAGCCTCCAAATGACAGCAGAGTAATGGGCAATGATTATACAGTGTTACAGGAGTTTTGAATGCCTCGAACACCCAGAGCTTCTTCAGTAACACTCAGAATAACACACTTGGGCCAGACAATGAGAAAGAAGAAAAGGCCTTAGCTGACCTGCCCCCTGGGATAGCAAGTCCATACAGCAGTGGTGTGAAAAACTCCCCAGATCTGTTAAATGGTGCATTCTGTGGTAGTTTGGCTTGATTTCAATAACAAAAGATCTTATGCACCATTAGCTGATCAGATCTGAATTTAGCACTACTGAAGAAACTCAGCACAAGGGCCAGATTTGTCACAGTACGTTTGTTAGGGAAGATGGAGAATCGTGCTGCATATCAAAATGGGTACACCTACACCCAACTGCAAAATAGCATAGAGTATAAGGCTAGAAAACTAAGAAAGAAAAAAATGGTCTCAACATATGAACTTGGGTTAAAAGGGAAGGGGAAAAAATGTATTTATGTAAATTAGGGATTCTAGGAGACAGAAATGGTTAACAAAAAGCTGACCTAAATATGAAAGGACATATATTACTTGCCACTGCAGTTTTGGGGGTTTCCACTATATATCTTGTGGTACTCAGTGCTTGATTTCAAGCTCGAACTCCCTGAGACAACAGACAGCATAAGAATTTCAAATTGTTTCCTGCAAGAAAACACTCAAAACTTGGATAAACCCCAAATGTAATCTGTGTACCCAAAACTCAAACTCAAACCCCAAACCCCCATCTGTAACCTACGACAGCTGAAAAGAACCATAAACATAACTATGGTCACAGACCCTCAGTGTTGGGATTGGAGATGCTGCAGACTCCATGGTTCTTGGTATCATGCTTCTGGCTCAGATATTCTCTAGAGACAAAGTCACTGTCATAGAAAGCCAACTTTGCCTGGGCACCACCGTCAAGTTCAAGGCAGGGAGACTCAAGCATTTTCATTTATCCTTCAGACATTGTGCACAGGCCCCATCCATATCCTTACCAACATGCTTCTGCAAGAGGGAAGAGGAATGATAAAGGCCATTCCTTTGCCCTGCACATTCAGGAGATTGTGTGTTCGAAAAAGATGAATGATTTTGCTGAAAGATTCCCCATCATCTTGATCCTAAAAGAGCTCCATACTGGTGTTTGTAAGCAGGCATACCACCAGTTACTGTTAACAGTGATGTATTTGCCCCAAAACCTTCCAGCTCAGTATTTTGTAATGAATCTTAACAGTCAGAATGAAAACCTCCACTTCTGTCACAGGAGATGGAGAAAAGCTGATACGATAAGAAAAAGGTTTATTGACATACACCTGACAACACACATTTATAAACACCACAGATAATAATAGCAGGCAATCAAATTCCCCAACAGTGTAAATCTGTGTTAATTAGAGCTACAAACAGTTAGCGGGGGAGGTTTGTTTCACAGTAGCTGATGTTTATGCATGTTTTGGGGGCTATTTTTAAAAAGCTGAAGGCAGAGTAAGGTTATTTCAGGAACATTTCAGTGTGCTATTTCTCACAAAGCCCGATTAGTGCTGAGGGTAATTTGTGTGGAGGTATTTATCACCTTTGTGCTACTGCGATTGTGTTGTTGTAGTTTGGGTTTCTTTTCCCCCCATGGTTTTTCTATTAATTCAGCAGTTTGATACCCAGCTGACACACAGAGGATTGATATTATGGGAAAGAAAATAGAACACTATAAAGACCAGCTCAGACTGGGGGCATTTGACTGACACTGAGAATCTACTCTCACTAAGAAAGGATGGCTTTCCCGAGTGCTCTCTGGAAAAACAAAATCAGACAGCTATGCTAGAACAAGCTGAACTAAGCATACAAAAAAAAAGGTAAATTTCTACAAGTTATTCAAGTCCATGTATTTAATAACTGAGCCTGGGAAGAATGGAAAGTTGAGATTGAGGATCCTACCTTGCACCATGTTTTCTTCCTATAGCTTTCAAATGTTGTATAATTTAGTCAATTACATAACAGAAGATAGGTCGTTTTATCTATACTGTAGTAGACAAGCAACTACTTTGTGGTTAAATATTAAGAAATATGCATCCTATTTAGAAAGAGAAGATTCCTGTTTAAATTTTTCCTTGGTCTTTTTTCCCCCCACCAAATATATATATTTGTATATATACTGAATTATTTAACTAACTTCAACTTTCTAGTCACATTTTTGTATTATGCTGCAGACAGAGTTCTAGAAACAGGAAACATGCTCCTGAAATTTTGGTTTATCCTTAGAGTAAAAGCCCTCCACCCATTCTGAGGTTAATTTATCACACTTGATAGTAAATTCCACTTCTGTATTTACTGATACATGAGATCTGTCATCTCCAATTCTGTGTGCAAACATCTCTATAAGCACAGAAGCTCCTCAAAAACAATTCCAGAGCTGGGTTAATAGCCAGACTGGGTTACAACTCCCTGATATTCATAGAAGAAAGATTAGCAAGGAATTTATTGCATCAAAACATTGTTATGTACTTTGTTAAAAAAACTAAACAAACAAACAACCAAAAAAACCCCCAAACCAAACGAAACCAAACTAACCCCAATTAAACAAAACAAACAAACTCATAGTGATTGGAAGAGATTTTTTATGACTAGAGAAATAAGTGAAAATAAAGGCTCCCAAAGCTTTAATATAAAAATATTCTCTTTAAAAAAATATTTCAGATGGGCCTGCCTATCCTAAATAAACAGACATGTGAGGGTAATAACAATATTTTTCTTTTCTAAGTGCTCTTCCCCAGCAATTTTTTTCAATTCATTAGAGAATAGGTCAAATTATCAAAACCTAATTTTAGTGCAGAGATCACTGTGAGTAATCTCAATAAAGCTGTAGTCAATGTCTGAGCAAGTCAGTTATTAGTATCATTATGCTATTTATTGATGCTCTGTGTTGATAAACTCTTCACCATAAACAGTCTTCAAAGGCAAAATTTGCATAAACCCAAGCACATGTTGCTCCAGAGTTTTGTGAACAATCTTGTATAGGTGAAGTAGCTCTTATGCAAGACAACATGAGACCTAGAAGGTCTGGTTTGGACGCTGGTTGAAGTCAGCCTTCCTAAGAGGGTGCTGGTTTTGCTTTTTAATTTGAAAAGCAACCAAATGGGGTAGAAAGTACTCTAATAGTAGAGTTGTGATGGGAGTAGTAGCCAGCAATGGATAGTAGTAATTTGTTGTGATGTGAGCTCATGCTTGGTAGTGGTAATCCCAGCATCTGTCTTCAGAGGTGTCTCTACCTGGACCATTATGACACAGCCAGGCTATTCCCTGGTAAAGATTTGGGACAATACCACCCAGAATGTTTAAAGACACAAGATCTCCCCAGCACTAGCAATAAAATACAAAGACAAGGGATGCAGAAGTTGTTTTGTGCCCAAGTATCTAGAACCACCTCTTCTGAATGACAGAGAGGTCACAGCATTTCCATAATCTTGTAAACCACTAAAATTTCCCCTTTAACAAGTGAGAATAGATAAAAAGTTTGGGTTATATATTACAAAAAAAAAAAAAAAAGTTTGTGTTTGTTGTTTGTTTGGTTTTTTAAAGAAAAAATTAATTGTCCTCATCAGTTTTGTTACCAAGGTATTCAATAAGCTGGTCAAGGTCTAAAAAAGGCACAGCAATCCTATATAGGTCTATGGAAAAGTAATTAAATGCCTTCCTCAATTAACCTTGGGCACAAGAGGTATCACTTATTTTATGAGACTCAGTTTTACCTGGTGATATAGGTGCAAAGCAGTATTTCATAATGCCCAAGAAGGAGATTTTATTCCAATATCAGAAGCTATATCATATCCTGTCTAGTGATACAAAAACTAAATGTATTAAATGTTATCCTAACAGATACATGCTTCTTAATATTACAGGTCTCTGTCTAGATGAATATTAAACAAAGGCTAATAAGATATGGAAAGCTATTAAAAAGACAGATCCCCCTGTACACCACTAGAATAAATTAGCTGGTTTCCACTGAACACCACTGACATCTGAGAGAGAAAAAACGATGTACAGATTGAACTTAATTTATGAAAAGTATATTAAGAAAAAAATAAAAATCAGCTGCTATTGCTTTCTAGAAGTAACTTAAATTGTCTTGTACAACTGTATCACCATGTATGAGTGCACAAACATTCAGCATGTTTGGAAATATCCAGTGATGCCTTTAAAAATTCACAATGTGAAGCCTGGATTTCTATCTCCAGAAGACTGCATGTTGCTACAGAATTGAATCTGGAAAGTGAGTATCTGGTTAGTCAGCCTGTGGCTTATACACCATATATAGCCAGTTTATTAACAGGTCACTGCGACGTGTTCTTTCAGATACTGATGAAAGGAATTATAGATGGAACATGAAGGCTTTAAAATCAAAGCAGAAGATCAGGTCAGAACTAGCATGGAAGAGCTCCCCTGTGGAGGTACAGTTCAGCTGTCTCCAACTTTTCAGGGCCATGTAAAAATGCCAGATCTGAAAAGAGGGAAGGGAGATGGTGTTGGGAGTGTGGAAATCAGCTCTCCTCTCCTTCCAAATAGACAAGGCCATAAGTAAACTTTGTGTTAATTTATTTATGTGACAGAAAAGTGACACATGTATGTACTTTGAAATGACTGCAAGGGTAAAATGGCATAATCCAACTGTAGCCATTCCAAGTTTTTACCAACCACTTTGATTTGCCAGTGTTCTATGGGGAAAGAAGCAAGCTGCGGCACCAAAGATCTGGACCAAGGAAGAGATGATATGAAAGTAGTCAGCATTGCCTGTAGGCATTGGGTTACTCTGCTGAGAGAAATTTCCCCAACTTACTCCTGGAAGCTGTCCCTGATGGGATCAGCATCAAGACAGATGAAAAAGGACTTTAGCTAACTTAGTCAAACTGAAAATGCAGATGCTGAAAACACAGCAGAAAATGCTCATATTACACCAGTGGCACAACATCCAGCTGCCATGATCATTACAAACAAGTTGATCCACCATAAAGGGCTTTTCAGAAAGATTTTAAGAAAATTGAACCATTTCTCAGCAGTTGACTTGGGGAAAAAAAAAAAAAAAAAAAGGCATTTGATAACTCAAATTTGTTACCAGGGTTGTTCTGTATCCTTCAGAGTCTTCCACCACACCCCTAGTTACATGATAGTTTACTCAAAGGAAGACTACTGAAGAGGATGAAGCAGGGAAGTTTATTAGAGCAGGTGACTGCCACAGAAAAGCAGTGCCAAAGAAAAACCCAAATCAGGCTGGAATCCAGTTGTGCAAGTGAAAGCTGTTTCTTTTAAGAAGTGTGGAAATGCTTTGCACCCACAGTTGTGGGTGGAAATTGTACTCCTCCAAATCAATGGAACTAACTATATTACATACTAAGCCTTCTTAATGCAGTCTTGTTGTATCTGTTGATGTTTGGGCCAGTTATGGTTACTGACATGCTGCAGTCAAACGTTAAGATAATGCAGCAGAAAATTATTCTTAAATCACATTATTGCAACAGAGGATGTTCAAAATCAATGCAGTGGTGAATAAGCGCCCTCTTAAGGACATACCTTATAAAGAATGTTCCTTCAATGCACTCACATTACTTTGAAGTTCAACACTGACCATTACCCACAGCTAAAATGGCAGCTTCTAACATTCACCCTTCTCAATATTTCAAAAGTACTATGACATGTTTCAGTACAAGGAATACCTGGGGCTTTAGCCATTTCTAAACAAAATCATCAGTCACTGAGGTACTGAGCTGATAAAAAGTTATATGACTATTTATTCCAGTGCATGATACTCACTTGGTCAATTCTTCTAATGGGAATTAATATTAAGATTTTTCACTTAGCCAGGGTAAAGGGGTAGTAGGGTAATCAATAGAGGGAGAAGAAACATGTTGTTATTCTCAGCTCCTCATTCCAAGACAGACAGACAGGTACTGGAGAGCATTCATCAGAGAGCTACAACAATGCCAAGGGGAAAGGCTGAGAGCCCTGGGGTTGTTTAGCCTGAAGAAGAGAAGACTGAGAGGGGATCTTATTAATTGTTATAAATATCTAAAGGGTGGGCATCAAGAGAATGGGGCCAGACTCTTTTCAGTGATGCTCTGGGACAGGACAAAGAACAGTAAGATCAAACTAGAACACAGGGAGTTCCATTTAAACAAAGGAAATCTTCTTTGCTGTGACAGTGACAGAGCCTGGAACAGGCTGTCCAGAAAGGTAGTGGAGTCTCCTCTGGAGATACTCAAAACCTGCCCAGACATGTACCTGTGCAACCTGCTCTAGGGCAGACCTGCTTTAGCAGGTGGGGTGGGCAAGGTGATCTCTAGAGCTCCCTTTGAAGTGCTACCATTCTGTGATACAGTCTTTGGCTGCAATAAGCCAAAGGAAAAAAAACAAACACAAACCAACAACCCCAAAAGCAACAAAAAGCACCCCCACCCATGAAAAAAAACCAACACACAAAACAAAAACACCAAACACCAATCATCAAAAATAATATCTTCCTAATTACTCACATTGCAGACATTGCTGTTTTCCTGATGACAGGAATATAAACAGCCTATAAGGAAGAGAAAAATTCAGAAGTGCCATTTTGTGTAACTAATCAATATAGAAGAAGCACATGTCAAGCATGAAATTGTCTTCAGAAACATAGTAAGAGACCTAGAAGCAAAAAACTACATTGTTCCAATAAGAAAAAAAGCAAAAAAAAAACCAAACAACAAAACCCTTAGCCATGCCACATGGGACCTTTTGGGCCAAATCCCACAGTTTTAGGATGCTGTGACAGGAAGATAGAACAGGAGCATCACTTTTTTTTTCCTCTTTCCTGTTAGATGGTTATTGCAGACCTGGTTGCAGAAAACAGGTTTAGCAGAAGCTGAAGCTTGCTTAGAATGGTCTTTAACCCAGTCTTGGCCATTTAAGAACTTTCATATAATCAGTCACCACTTGAGGTTCCGCACATGATTTGGATAAGTTGAATAATCCTCTCTCCTTTGACAGGACATTCTAATGGCTATTTTCACATCATAGGCCAGTGAAACTAGCATCTCCACATACAGCAGATGTGTCCTTGTTTACAGCAGTGCTCCAGATAATGGATACCTAGAATACTGCCAGATTTCATTGTCTTATGCATTCAGTTGTAAAATAAACTCTAAGCAAAAGGAAGTAACCTCTTCAGGGCTTTCAATATATAAGGCTCCACAGTCTAGATCACCTCTATGCTTGAAAGCTATTAATCAGGTCAAGTAATGTTACATGAGCATCAAGAATTTACCCTGTTCTCATATAGCTTAAATAGGGTATAAAAAGAGTAGATAAAAGTATGTGCTTCTGGCAAGAGACAACTATAATTCCCTGGAATTGGAAAAAATCTTCCCTTTGACTTTTCTACTTTGGCACCAGGCAAGCCAGATGGTAATATCTGTTGGTCCCCATGAAGGCAGTAATGAGGCAGTACTCTGGCTTAGTGTTGGCTTTTTTTTTCTCCCACTCCTGTTCCTTTTAGTACATATCAAGAGCGTTGTACTTTCAGAGTATATCCTAGGGTAAGCAAGGAAGAAACAAACATCAATATGAAAATTCTGTTCTTCCTGATTGGGGATTCCAGATGCTAACAACTTGCCTCAACAGCCCCCACCAACACCAGAGTAGAAACCGCAGGTCCTGCAACTTTGGAACAGCTATGCCAGTGTAGTTTGCAGTTTGGTAGTAGACTGGTTTGTGTACCTGAGATGTTACTGCTCATTTAAATATATATCTCTATCTCAGGACTAAGGGTAGATTAACGGGATTTCTAAGGAAGCATTGTATTGCACTGAGCAGCACATACATGAGCTAATACAGAATTTCAGATGAGTACTTTGTCTAGTCCCACACCACACTGCAGTCCTGACCTGATCATGTACATAATAAAGCAAGAAACTAATTTAATGGACCATAACTGAAATATTAGACAGAGCCTTCTTTCCGGGCAGTTATTGTCTCAGATATACATCCTTGATTAATAACTAGAAAGCGAGCTGCTCTCCAGCATTATCCCAGTCATACATAGCAAAAAAAAAATATCTTCAGACTTGCACTTGCTACACCTAATTACATGCAAGGCTTTTTTTACCCCCCGAGTCAGATTAGACTCACATATATGCAGGGGTCATCTTACTCAAGCTTCCTATAGTTTTGGTATAGTCAGGGAAACAATACAAAGAGGAGGGGGGTAAGAGGGAAAACATTTTCTCTTCATCACATGGCTGAAATTAATAGACAATGGGTAGTGGCAGTAGCAAAGGGGACACTGCTAGCTTTGCACCATTTCTTACAAGAGTTTTAAAATACATTTCCCTAGAAATACTAGTTTCATTTGCCTTATTACCCCAGTCAAGCTCTTCACAAGTCTGTTCCAATTGTACTAATGTAAATCATATTACAGTGTAAAAACAATATTAATTGGTGCAGCTAGGGCTCTGCACAATTTCTTAATTTCCTCCCCCCTCCCCCCCCAAAGAGCTTGAGCTGGAAAGGTCTTCAGAAAAATTGCATTACCAGTTCCTCTATAAAAGAGGACTTTGAGAGCTAATTATATCCAAAGTGTGCTCCCTGTGCCTTCACAAGATAAACCACCACAGTTTTGTTAAGTGTCTCTTAATAACAATGGATTCATTACCAGATAGTTATGTCTGGTTTTCAGACAGGAAGAGAGCACATTTATTGCTTCCTCTTCCCTTGGAATCATGAACTAATTCTGATTAAGTGTTGTTCTTCTTAATGTGGCATTACTGATATCTTAAGTTTATCCTTTTTATAGCTTTTTATTACATACATTAAAATGTTTAGGAGATACAAGCGAGGAGATGAAAGGCAGATGAAAAACCAATAGAGGTAAGTGACTAATGGACAAATTTGCTCTGAATATATTCTCTGTGGAAACTTGCTATTCCTGCCCAAATTTGCTCTATCAGATGACATTCTCACTCCCCCACACACCCATTTGCATTTCACACACAGGTCTGACCAACAGTGACTGCAAAAGAGAAATACTATTATAGATAGTAAATGTGCAAGCCTGACCTTTTCTCTAATTGGATAATGTCTCCTAAGACGTTCAGAGTCTGATTTTGTTCTTGGTTACATGGATGTAAATCAGGACGAGTTTCTTCTGAGATCAGAGGAATTATATTCTTAGCCTTTATTCCTTCTGGTGGTTTATTACACAAAAGCATGCATGTCCTTTTGCCACAGGTAGCAAAGACATTTGTCTGTCTGTAGCACATTACTACTCAAATTCAAGATGAACCAGCATCCTTCATTAAGATAGAGGGCAAGATCCAATAAATATAAAAAACCCACAATATATTTGTCCAGTCCCTGAATGACTAGCTTCTAAACTGTGGTTTGGACTTAGGGGACTTTGCTGCATGAGGAAATACTCTTGAGGATTTGCATTCTTCAGACCAACTTCTAATGATTAGGTTCTTAAGACAGTACAGCATTAAAAGGTTTTTGTGAACTGATGGCTTCAAGTCATCTATACTGATTTACATGAAAGTTTATCTTTATAATCGCTAGCTATAAAGCTATCAGGATAGTTTCAAATAAAATTCCCACAGTTATCTTTTGGGAGGAGGTAACCTTCTGGCTATAAAACTTGAAGCCCACTAATGAGAGGCTTGGGAACAGCATATAAGAATGTGAAATAAGCTCTCTTGCCAGAATTCAGAAGTTCTTATCTTCATCCTAGTTTTAACCTATGAAATAAAGTGTATTCGAAAAAGCATTCCAATTAATTTTAATAAATCCACCAAAACATTATTTTTCATCAGACAATGAATTCTGATATATAGGGAACCAATTTTCCTAGTTAGAGGAGGTGCTACAACAGTTACTTTTAATGAGTCAGAAATAAAAGACTTCCTAGGAGCAAAGAAACAAACCACTGGAAAAAAAACAAATAAATCATGGTTTAAATCTTGGCTCATAAACTTGTAGAGGAGTATACACATTGAAGTATTGTAGGGCATTAGCAAACGAAGATGAACTTAATCAAAAAGAATATTTACATATGAATAGCTTATTATACATTTATAGCCACACATGAAAAATTTATCTGCAATGCAAACCAACTAGGCCAGCTAATGAATGCCAATTAATGAACACCACTACTGAGAACTGTATTTAACTAGTTTTAAAAGCTCTTTTGGTATGTGCTTACCCTACACTATAAAATTCTCATGTCACTGTGAAACTGGTAAAGAGATCAGTACACAGGAAAAAACCAATGCAGATTACAATCTTATTATTTCCATTTATAAAAAAACAGTATTAGCTTAACCAACCAACAAAAAAATACTTAGGAAGTGTGTTTAAAAATATGCCGAAACTGAGCAAAATGCATTACAATTAGCTGCAGCTTATTTATACCTATTAAAAAAAAAAAAAAGACATTGTGCAGAGAAGGCATTTTCCTGGGGGCATTTCAATACTGTAAGAGCAGCCCAATGAAGACTGAAAGAGAAACTCTCATCTTCCTTTCTCCACCTTCCTGTATTTCCCCATCTATATGTTTAATGTATTCAAGAGCACTTTCATGAGGTGTTTTCCACTGACACATGATGGAGGAGAAAGCACAGGGTACAATGACAGCATAAAGTAGGAGTTCTCTCTGAAGACAGATAGATGGGGGAAAGAGGTGTAAATAACCAACTGAGTAAGCAATCAGGTAAACAGTTAACTGTTCAAATACCTAAGGAAAAGCACACTAAGATTTAGAAATAGCATCAAGCTAATCCCCTTGTCATCCCTTCCCCCACATCCATAGATGCTGAACATTTGATAAATACAAGCTGAGAATAATTTGCACAAAGTTTTGCCTTGAAGGTTGTTCCCACACAGGCCCACAGAACTGCCCCTAGTTCTACAGAGCATGAGGGCAATAACAGCAGCACCCCTAGAAAGCTCAGTAACTGCATTCCTAAGGCTCACTGGTACAGAGGTAACCAAATGAATTATTTCAGTCAGTTTCCAAGTCCATTTGATAGCAGCACTCAGTCCAGAAGGCCAGGTTAAACCTAGTCCCAAACAACCCTGACCAGCAGCACACAATGCAGACAGATGGCCACAGCACCAACATTTTTCATCTACTGGTTCATTGCTAGGGCACCAAATTATCAGCATCTATTGATGTAGCCTAAGAGCAACAGGCAAACAAAGTGAGTTCTGAGGGCTTCCTGCAGATTTAAATTGTCACATTGAAGCTTGTTATTGAGACCAGTGTTAGTAACAGCTTGTAACTTGCAAAAGACTATGTAGAAACTCAAAATGATACATCTGGTGAAGCAGAGCAGGTAAATATTTCCCCTACACACACACACACACGTTATTTCAGCATATGTAGAATGCTACAATTGGACACTGAACTGATGGGCAATGAAAGCACCCAAGGTTACCCTTTCACTAAGAGTAATATAGTCACCCAACATCAGGACCTAGTTTATATTTCTCATATCATAAAGGCAGAAACTAACTAATGATCCAGATTAGTAACTGATTACTTAGTAGAAAGATTAAGATTTCCAGTCACAACCTTCTAGGATGGTCACATCCAAAATGCTGTTTCAAAGAAATCCATATTGAGGAATAGCCCCCAAACACAAGGAAGTTTAAGGCACAACCCAGTATAATGTACTACTAAGATCAATTTAAGATAATGTGCTACAAAGTCAAGTTTTGATCATGGCTTATTTAATGTTTGTTCATTAGGTGCTTTCTAGTAATTTCCACAGGAAGGAAATGATACTGGTAGAGCAATCCACTATGATTTGAGACAGTTACAGAATTAAACACACCAAGCACTTGACCTGTCCATAATCTTCTAATCTACCTGCCCAGGAAATATTTTATAAGGCAATTTGAGTTAAACCATCCAACTAGTGAAATATCACTCAAAGAAATGAAAAACACCTTATCCCTCTAAATAATTATACCTTTCATTCATCAGTGACATGCAGTGGTTAGAATTCATAAGAGCAGATCATGAAACTGTCTTTTCTATATTCTGCCATCTAGAAGCTTGTAATATCCCACACCTCCATTCCTTTTGATTAGGAGACCCAGTAACACTTAACTGCCATCTGTTATTTTGGGACTCCTCATGACTATTTCATGATGCTGTCAGAGAGCCATTTTGCTGTTACTGCTCCTTACGGGGAATGAACAGCAAGCTCTGACATTGCAATGTGAGTAGCTGCACGTCCTGGGATACCCGAGACATCTCCTCCCTCCAGAGGCTCTTGTCAGAGGAATGCAAGAGCTCAGAAATGGGGTGTGCAGAAGTAAACTGAAATACAACTCTTTGCAGGAAGTTAGGTGTGAGCTTGATACCAGTTCTACAGAACCATTGTTATTAACATAGCAATGAGGTTGCTGGGGAGGTCTTTGTCCAACTCTAGGGCACTGAAGAAGAAACAAAACACTGGATTTTTCTTAAACGGAGAGAAAAAAAAAAAAAAAAGAAGGAAAAAACCCCCACCAAGCAAACAACAAAACAATACTTAACAGGAGATGTAATGATTTTGTCAAAACCCTCTTTGAGCAAGTGAAGTTCTGCTCAAGGTTAAAATTAAATTCCTTCTGGCAAAAAAACCCCAAACAAGCCAACACACAAAACCAAAACAAAACCCATCAAAGCACAAACAAACAAAAAACACCAAACAAGTAAAACATATGGATTTAAGTATCTCGAGTGTGCCAGAACAGGTAAAAGGGCAAGGAGGGTTTAAGAGTTCATATGAATTTCTTGATAGAAAGACCATTGCCATAACAACGGCACATCAGAAGGATGGGTGTGTGTGTGTGTGTGTGTGTGTAATGCCAGAAACACATAAAACTTTAATAATGAAAACGATCTAGATTCAGGTCTTCTCTGTTATATGCTATATCTCATTTACTACAGCTAAACAAACACATACTGTGCACCATACATTTAAACCCAGCAAGAATCTATTTTTCTCTGCTCCTCCCCTCCTTTGTCATATCTAAATATTTCAGAAGGCATTAATCACTATCCTTGTGAGGGAAGTGGCTTTATCACTGCTGTTTGGCATTAGGGTAAGTCAAATAGCACCAATCAACCTGCCTCAAGTCATATTAGAAACCTACCACAGACACAGAACTGCATTCCAGACTGATACAACCATACATGACCTTACCTTCAGGATATCTCCCCACCAGCTCTGAGCAGATGCTCAGCCCCTTCCCAAGAAAGAAGAGGTCAGGCACTGATATTTTGGTAACGGAGAAAGAGCTGTGCTGCATAAATGATGTAGAGTGCATTAGGGATTCCCTCCTGCATTTGTTCCAATTACAAAACAAGCTCCCTAGGTTCTACTCTAAAACAAAAAACCAAAGAGTTCCTCATTTGTACAAGTTGTACTTATGTGGAAGGAAATAAGTGGAATAGGGTCTCTCTTTAAAGAGACAATGGTCTCCAGAACAATTTGCAAAGCATATAGTTATCATCTGCATGACATTGCCTGGAAGAATTGCCCCTCAGGATAAAGGATGTCAAGTTACTTGTAAATATTGTCTTGTTCTTTTCTTCCCCTTCCTTTTTTTGCCCAGCCCTACCAGTTGACCAACACAAAATCAGTACAGCAGTGCCAGCCTCACCACTTGAATGCTTATTTAGAGAAGAAACCCACTCGCAGTCTCCCTCTGCACAACAGGCTAAGGGAGCTCCACAACACACCATGGTCTTTCACTGTGTTCAGCTCACCCTGCTCACATGCTTCACTACTGCAATTGAAAATTTATGCCACAGTGTGAAGGTGACCCCACAAAATCAGCTGGCAAATACTCTGTTCTGCACTGGCATAAACCTTCAGATTGTAGCCCTGAATGTAGATAGGACTGACTTTTTTACTCTGTTCACAGATAATAGGAGTAATTTTCCTCTCGGAAGAAAGCCAACAAAATAAGCCCCAAACTTTACTGACTTGCAAGTAATTCTACCCAATATAAACCAACTGCTGAATGCTACCCTCTGTAAACGGCAGCAAGTCATTAGCCTCTTATCTTCCCATGTCATTTACTTGCTCTAGTCACTCTCAATAGGTGGGTCTTCAGAGAGCCAAACTCTAGCATTCATTATTTTAATTAATTTCCTTACAATAAAGGAGTGTTAAATCTTCTGTTTTCCTTTGATGCGAGATCAGTGGGGATCTCTAAGGGTAGGTAATCTCCCTCCAATCTTTCAAAAAAAATCAGAGTGATCCAGATATCTTTGCCATTTTTATATGTTCACCAAGACTCAAGGTCATGCAGAACAACTTATTTGCAGAGCCAGCATGGCTCCCTATTTCTAGGAACTTGAATACTTCAGAGTACCAGCTTCAATACTACATTGTTACTTCTAATAGCACAGGATTTTATTTGCCATCCATTTATCTTCCATGTAAAATTTATCCCAATATAGTTTTCTCAGCTAATGCTGCTACACTTGAACTTAGATGCTTTGTATTCTTTTGTGATGAAAAATAACACCAAAACCCTACAGCTGGGCAGGTGTGATGCTACAGCCCAGGCTTTTTTGTGTCTAGATTTACAATTCATTAAATTCATTGAGAGCTAAAGTGCTTCCTCAAAACGCGCTGTCTGGGATTCTTAGGAAAAGAGAATAACCTATAAATTGCTTCAGCATCTTTACGTATATCTATGTGTTCATCAATATGGCAAAGTAAACAGGCTGCCCTATGGAGACAGGCCTTTGCACAAGTAAATGGTTTTTCCAAGTCCCTTTCAGCAGGAACCCAGTCTCCAAGAGCAGCAAATTGTTTATCCCTTCTTTCTGCTTCTTTTGCAGCATTGTCTTGTAAGAACACTCATATATTGGCTGGTAACATCCCTCCTGGAGCCTGGGCACAACATGTTCCCACTGCAGAGAACACCCTTTGCCTGCCCGTGATGGATGATTACAGAGTAGCTCTGGTTCAGCAGTAACTTTCCTGCACTGCATCATTAAGCTGGGACACAATAAAACTGCCTCTACCAGGGTCCACAGCTATCAGCAACCCCCATCCTGACAAAAGTTCTTTTCTGCTTCCTCTACTATCTCTACATTTCACAACAGAAGCACAGTAGCTGCTTTATTCTCCCTGGCAGATTCACTTTTACATAATAACCTTATCTCTCCCCAGACAATGAAAACCTTGGTGTTAAGTACCCAATCTTACAAGCTTTATACTTTTCCAGAACAATTATCTAACCTTGTTTCAAACAACAGTGACTGAATTTCCCATCTGAACCCCATCACACTACAGAACAATTAACACATGCTACAGTTTTGTACCCTCACCACTATGAATACATATAGCTTTCTTAAGTAGATTTTCCACAAATAAGTAATATAAATACTATAAAGGAAAGTAAACATCCTTTATTATACAGTGAGCAATTATTACTCTTTCAGAGTCATCCCAAGGACAAGCCATAAATAGGATGATGCCTATTAAAGGAATACACAGGTCCTAAATTTTTGAACACACTCTACAAATTTACATCCACAGCCCCATTTGAATACAAATTGAGCCAAGAGATTTTATAACAGTTTCCATGTAGATCACAGAACTGAATTATCTCATAGTTGTCAAACCTCCCTCCTTTACACCTACTCTGAGATGGGAGAACTTTAAGACTTGCTTACTGGGGCTTACTGCAAATGTCACTCAAAATACCCTGGTCTGTTCCCACAGCAATCAAAATCTAAAATCTGTTTAAAAAGGGGGAACCCTGAAGGTTCAGTAAACATAAAAAGTATGATCACAACAGTTAATCATGTTTTCAGGTTTGTGGTTTTGCTTTTTTTTCTAACCTGCAAATTAAAATGGAGACATGCCACACAACATCAGAAATGTGCAAGTGCTATTCAACCTTTGTAGACAAAAACACTGATTTGGTTGCTTTTCTGTTTTCTTTAGCAGAAGAATAAAAACTTAAAACCCCAACAAGAAAAAATATCAATCATTTCAAAAGATTCAAAGAAAAATCCAGGAAAGCAAAATACAAAGACAGCAGGTAGTACTGTGTAGGTAGAACAAACCAACTGCAGAAGAATTGAGACTTTTCAGGTACATTTACATGACTGAACCCAACAGACATCTGTCCATAAATACACAGCACTTCCAAAACTAGCTGAACAGCAACTGGATAACTGACTAAAGAGCTATAGGCATAATGTTAATCACACTTCAGTGTAAGACTGCTGTGTGACACATGAGTCCCTGCCTCTTCCTCATCCCTGAGATAGGGCACAGGTCCTCTTGGCCCACCTCTCTGCCACACTCACTTGCCCTATGGCAAAGCCTGGGCATCATCAGGAGATCTGCTCATGACTGCTAATTTACCCAGAGACTACTCAGCATCCAATGCCTTCTTACATGCCCTCTCTCCAACCATACATTCTGTGTACCAAAGTTGCAAGACAAAAGGAATTACAACATCTGCATAGGGTGGGCAGGAATTTTAAGATTTCTTTAGTAAATTATGTAGCATCTGGATTATGAGGAATCCTGCCCTGCAAACTGTCCTTGACTTGCAGGTGCACAGAAGGAAGTACCAGATAACTCCTATTCAGCATATGTAGCAACTTCAGGTTTTGTCACCATTCCTTGATTAACTTAGAGGGGTATCTTATCAGTTTGGATCACAAACATCATTGGCCTAATCTTCTTGTACTTCTCCAAAACAACTCCCATAAAGCTCAGTCATTATTTCTTCCTTAGCAGGGATCGGAGTATTTCTGACACCTTTCCCTCTCAGAACATACCATGAGTTTGGGCAGACATTAACTAGACTACCAACTTCGGGCCAGCTCCTCAGCTGCAGAGATAGGAGCAGCCCTATCAGGAGAGTGCTGACTTTCTGCAGGCACAGCCTCAGGGACCTCAGAGGCTCTTCTGCATCACGGATTTGAAATATGAGCTTGACTTCACAAGAGGTGAGAGTCCAACATACCTCTACGCACAGAGGAGAAAGGCAGTGGTTTCCATGGCAATGCTCATCTTAGAGCTTTCCACTCACCCACACTGCTCCTCTTTGACATGTATCCCAGGCATGCAGCTCTCCCTGTGCCCAGCAGCGTGCTCACAAAAAAAAAGCCAAACTGCCTGGACACGCAGGCCTTCTGCCTTCCTTCTGTTTGCAGGATTCCCATGGGTACCTCCAAAGGCAGACACACCCTTGGGACATGACCGATTTTTTTCAGACAGAATGAACAATTAGGTGAAAATCCCCATCCTCTCAAGCCCACTGGGACATTTTAGCTCTAAACAGTTCCAACTTCAAATGCCAGATCACAATATGAAGACATAATGGTCTTAATAGCCAGGATAACATTCCACCAATAGAGCAAAACTCAAAGATACGATCTTTGTTTTGACAAAACATAGCTTTTTTATAACTTTAATCCCTCACTTATCTTCTAATAAAGTAGCTCATGGTTTGCTCCCTCCCCAGCTTGTAGCTTTATTTCTAGTTATGTTTTTAGTTCTATTTTGAAAGGAAGCAAAGTGATGGGGTGTGCAGGAGGTACACCGCTCACCTCATGCAATGTCCAGCTACCAGCATGATCAGCAGCACCAGAACCATTTGCCACTGCTTGCCTATTCTGAGGATACCAGCACTCCCAACAAAATGGTAAAACCTGGCAAAGCTCAGGCATTGAGAAGCAACAGCTCTGCTCAGTGAATTCACTGAAGATTTTCAATCTTGCAGTGCTGAGCTCTGAATACTGATGCTGTAGTGTGGGAGAAAGAGGAGGCAACTGTCCTAAGCACATAAACAAACATCTGGTAATAAATATCTTCCTGAGACAGAAAACCTAACAAAATAACAAAAAATTGGTCTAACAAAATAACCAACAGCTGTTATCTACTGCCAAAACAGCATATTAGATCTGAAAGTTTCTGTAAATCATTAAAACCCCACAACACAAAAATCTCTGATTTTACTTCTTCCTACTCATCTTATGGCATTGCAGCTCCCATCCAGATTTGATCTTTCAAACAGCTATTCTGGAAAATGTCAACAACAGTCTTACTGACATTAAGGAGATATGAAATAATGCAGTATTTGCATGCTGTGTCATAATGACCTGCAGCTTCAGTCTTGCAGAAGAACCACTGTAAATGGCAATTTGAATACTAGGAAGATTAATTTTGTCTGTCATTTTCTTTCAAATAAAAGGAATATTTGTTGCATATATAAGTTTAAAGGTCTCAGTTAAGGGCTAGAGGGTCGAAATGTCTGATTTATATTTTCACCGAGATTAAAAAACAGAGTGGAGCAGATGTAGATTTTATTGAAGAGCATTAAGCTTTGATACCTCAGTTCTACCTTTTGCTTTTCAAAAGTTCTACAGTACAATCACAATTTAAAATAAAATTTAAAAAAGCTTTCATAATTAATGTTTTTATCCCTCTTACCACATTTTGAGATTCAAGATTCCTCTGAAGGTACTTATTTACCCAGAGAAATTAAATATTTGTATTCAACAAGAAAGTTTTTCTAGACACCTGCCACAAAAAAAAAATAATAAAATTTTCTACATTATCCTCTTGTCTCCTCTCACCAACATAAAGATTTCCCAAGAAAAAGAAAAAAACACTGCATGAATATCCCAGGCTCCACAAAAAGAAGTTGTGTGCAGAAGGCTGCAAGTTTGCACCACAGACCACATTCCACTACACAGAGTTGAGTGCAAGGGACAGGAACAGGCAGAGACGATGCCTCTCGCTACAAAACTTTTCATGGCACAACACTAAAAGTCTACAGAGAGGGGAAAACTCAAACACTTGCCCTGTTTCTGCAGCATAATGTAAAGAGAGCTACTTAGTTTTGGGATGAAACTGCAAAGGTTTCCAAACAAGAGCCCTGTGTAAAACGGGATGTGAACAACAGGGAGCAATCAACATTGTTAACCTGTGCAGGTGGAGTAACAGTAAATGACATTATTTCATTAATTATATTGAGGAACTGCTCAACCAGCACAGACCTTTCCAGAGCAGCCACATACACTTCTGTGTCAACCTTCAGTCTGACAGTTTTCATTTTCAGACAATTTCACTTCTTGCAGTAGCTTGAATGACAAATTTTCCAGTAGGTCAAAGGAGGTTCTTCCATTCCACTTTGCACTAGTGACACCACATCTGGAATATTGTGTTCAGTTCTGGGCTCCCCAGTTCAAGAGGGACAGGGAACTGCTTGAGAGTCCAACAGAGGGTACAAGGATGATTAAAGGACTGGAACATCTCTTAGGAGGAAAGGCTGAGAGACCTGGGGCTTTTTAGCCTGGAGAAGATTGAGAGGGGATCTTATGAATGTTTACAAATATCTGAAGGGTCAGTGTCAGGTAGAAGGGGTCAGTCCCTTCTCCATGGTGCCCTGTGATAGGATGAGAGGGAACAGTCACAAGCTGGAACACAGGAAGTTCCACTTCAGCAGGAGGAAAGGTCTTTACTGCAAGAGCCTGGAACAGGCTGCCCAGGGAGGTTGTGGAGTCTCCTTCTCTGGAGACTCAAAATCCCCCTGGACGCATTCCTTGGTGGCCTGCCCTGGGTGATCCTTCTTTGACAGGGGATGATGATCTCCATAGGTCCTTTCCAACCCCTGCCATTCTATGATTCTACAATTTCAGTACCCTCAATCACTTCCAGATTATAAACTCCCACTGCATTTTGCTGAACTAAATTACAGTGGGTTGACAACCCACTGCTTTTAACATGAGGTCAGATTCTCTTGGGGTAAAAGCTTGACATAGTTCACCGAGAAGGTCAGAACTAAATTGATGGATATTAACAATGGTCCAAGGTCTAGCATTTTTTTTTTCATGCTAGAACTGAAAGTAACTTAGGGTGCTAAACAAAATCTGTTCTCAACTTTATTTTCTTGTTTTCTGCCATTTTGCAGAAAACTTGCTCTTCCTTACTAGCCTTGGTTTGAGGTAGTGCTTTCTGCAGGAGGGAGGAAAACATTTCAACCCTTTGAGTTACATGTGTTTTTCTCTTTCAGAAATCGCCATAATTGCTAATTATGACTGTGCACCTATCAGCATGTTTTTTTAAGAATGTTTTCAGTGTGAAGAGATAATCTCACTCCCCACCACCTCATGTACTCTCCTACTCTCCAGCTCCATTATGAAAGCAAACACACATTTTTCAAAACAGCTGATGGAAGTCTTGAGTCCAACTCACTGGCAGCTACACTTGATAAATTACCAAATCATACAAGCTTTGCTTAGTCTGTTTGCTTTACTGAAAGTAGTTTATTTTTAATATTAGAGAATGAAAAAAATCAAATTAAAAAATCTTATTAAATAAATACAATCTAGAACTAGATTATAGGCCCTGGACAGAAGAAAATAACAATACAAAAGAGTATGATATTTCTCTATTTCAGGTTAGACACATATCAGTCCAAATGATAGGACTGATAACTTTCAATCTCATGTCAGGTCACATGGAAAAGAAGTTACTTTGGTACAGAATACAAAAATATACACTTAATCTATTGTCTGCATCTCATCCCAGTGCAAATTCTGTTTACCGTAATGTCTTTGAAATATTAGCAAGGACAACAGAGCGCTTAATGTAATGATAGAAAATAATCTGATTAAAATAAATACAACTGCTGGTGAGGGGAGGCAGGATGGGGACAAAACTAAGACACTACAGAGGCATAAAAAAATCCAAAGGACAAATTCTATCTTTGAACCCCTACTTTGCACTTGCTCAGAAGGATATAAAAAAATTAAGCTATCATCGGAAAGAACATGTCTAAATACAGGCCTTTGCACATAGTATCTAGTATCTAGTGCTTAAAAATACCAGGCTTCCCAAGTCAAATCAGAAGCAGGAAGATATAATCCCTTCCCAGTTATCCAACAAGTGAAATACACACCCATAGTAAACCTGATGTCAGGTAGAGATGCAAGAGCCAAGAAAAAGCAAGGCATAAACTCTTGTTAGAAGACCTTTTTGAAAACTACACCATGTTCTTCTAAGTGATGATGACAGGAGAGTCATAGCTCTCAGTAAACACTTCACCCCAGCCTGAGACAACCTTAGGACCCAGAGAGACTATCAAAGGGCAGCATGCATCATAGAATGTTAAGGGTTGGAAAGGACCCCTCTAAATCACCTAGTCCAACCCCCTGCAGGATCACCCAGGGCAGGCCACACAGGAACAGATCCAGGGGGGTCTTGAAAGTATTTGGGAAAAAACCCACCACCTTTAGAAACCAGAATAAAAGCTGGAAAGAAACTTTGAAAATAACTTCAGGATGAAAATGACACCAACAATAAGATGTGATGAATGGAAGGACATAAGGTCAGGTGTTAAAGGAAGCTTGCAGTTATTTCTCTTGGTCCAGCAGCCTAAGAGTTCACAAGACAGGAAATCAGCTCAGACTGTAAACAGCTGTCAAGTGCAAGGTTGTTTCATCCTTTAAAAAGGAGAAATAAAAAAGGACATAATACTTGGAGTTTATGGGTAGCTATCTTCAGAATAAAGGGATTAACACTTGAATGACAATTAAAACAAACCTCATTTAAATGGTATAGTGCTCTTGCCATTTAATCCATGCCAATAAGCTTCTCTTATTCTTACAGCCTCAAGCAAGTTCCATGCCCATTTTCTGCTGAGCAACAGCATGGTAGCCATGCCAGTAAGCTCATACAGAATTATTTCCCGATTTGAGCTCATCATTTTATGTTACTGATAGGACATAGGGAGGCATAAGACCAAAGTGAGAAGGGTTCATTAAAGCCACAATGAGATGTCAGTGAAATCTGAGGTCTGTGGCACTGGGAGCCTTGAGTCCTGGAAGAAAAATAAAAATAAAATACAATAAATAATAATTAAAAACAAAACAAGCCCCAAACAAATTAAAAAAACCCCAACCAGCACATGCATTGACTACAGGAAAATCCTAAATGGCAGAAAACTGATTCACTTGTCAGCCATCACTAAGTAAATTGATCACACATCATTTCTAAAGATAAAATGAGAATAGCTGTGACCATGTAGCAGTGTATGTACAATACTCATGAGATTGAGCAAAACTCTGAAAAACAGAGGCCTACAGAGCCAAGAATGTGTAGTTTCTCTCCAGTGGGCTGTATTGGCACTGATTCCTGCCTGCCCCAACTGTCAGAGCAGAAGTCAACTTAGTATTTTGATCCTATCTTCCTAGAAGTAAAAACAAAGGACAAATAGCCTTCAAAACTCTATTACAGGTGATAAATATAGCATTTTCAATACTTGTTATATTTAATATAGGAAAAATCCTGAAATCCCATCTTGGAAAACAAAAAGATTATTGCTTTGCAGCCCAGATACCCATTTTATGTTTCTTTTTACTTTATAAATTGATTGCTTCCAGGGCATGAAGAATATTTTAGCATCCTCTTTATAAAAAAATGGCTTAACGTCTGCAAGCAAGAGCTCAGGTCAAATTCAAATATAAAAGAACTCCTGTGACTTGGTGCCCTCTCAACAGGTACTTTTACTCATTCCTTAGTGTAATTTTAAGCAGTTTTACATTGCAACTTGATTATTGGATAACATCTCCCAGCATCTTCATTAGTCAGAACTAAAAAGTAATTGCTTTCATTTACTTCAGTGCCCCTCTTGATATTTACTCACAACTGTATTGAAAGATACAAATCAGCCAAGAAATAACACCAAAAAAAGACAACTTCAGTTTGTAAACAGGATAAAATAAGCAGTAAGAAAGATACCTATCTACAATAGTATATTTTTAGAACATTACATGAATAATCAGGCACTGAAAGACCTCACAATAAAAACAAGGCTCATCTTAGGTCACTTGAAAAAAACAAATGAAGGACCTGGATGCCCCTTGATTATAGCTTAAAGCTTAAGAAAACCTAGCAAGAACACACTAGGCTTCACTGAACTTCTACACATCTTGAAAGCCAATGGACATCCTGCCTCATCAAAAGAATAGCAAAAGTATATTTAGGAAAGTTGGGCAACAAAAACAAGGACCAGGACAACTCCCTAGATGTAGTTATTTTTTCTCTAAACATGCTCTTCTTCCATTCACAAGAGCATTTCTGATTCAGCTTAATCTTAGGAAATGTATAAATTGCCTGGGTGAAGTGAAACAACAAGGCTGCTCTGTCAATTAGATCCCATTTTTCTGAGTACGCTGATCAGAACAAACAGCCAGATGTTTACATGAGCCCCATCTGGCTTGGAATCACTAGCCAAAGAGAAGTAATGCAGGTAGAACAGGATTTCCTTTCATTAAGTATAAAGGCCATTATTCAAATATCTGCCTAATATTTCTGTTGATGCATTTTCTTCATTTTGCTAAAACCATCTTATATTAGCTTGACGTCACATGGCCTGTCAACACTGCAATTTTTACCATAGCAACCCATTATTCAACACATTCACGTGACCTAAAGCTGAATGTGGCACTGTCCCTATGCATATGAAGTTTTAATTTAGGTCAGTGTTCAGTGCTGCCAGCTCACAAAGTGCAGTCACAGGCTGCCTTTCCTATCTAGAGCACAAGGAGATGTGTACAGCATGTACCAAGGCAATTTCTATAAGGAGGTGTTTTTGCAATGTCACAGGGTTAGAAAAACATTAGCTATACCTATCAAACTTCTGACTGCTTTTTTTTAATAGCTATTGTAATCACACTGCCATTTGTCACAGAATATTTGTGGATGAGCCTCATAGAGGGGCCAAGGACCAGTAAGTGAATACAACTGGAAGGGCACAGATCCGTTCTAGGCAGCTAAACGAAAGTCCATGAATAAATCCTTAAAATATATTCCTGAAAACCCAACTGCCTTACTGTACTGCTCAAGGGAAGCAGGTAAGTTTTAGCCTAGAGATCCAAGCAAAGTGAACTGTAAAAAAAAAAAAAAAAAAATTTCATCTCAGTACTATAAAACAAACCCTGAATACTGGAAATCCAAATCCTGCAAATATTAGGGAAAACTTTATCTTCCAGAATTGCCAGAGGACATGAGCTCTCATCACTTTTCAATGTTGATGTGACAATAGCTGTGGGACAACAAACTGAGCACTGGCAGCTAACTATAGCAAGTGAGAAGGTGTTTGAGCTCAATACTGTATTTCCAGTTGCCTCGCAGTAGCTCACTATCTGTTTGCAGTTGGTTCATTACATATTGAGGAATGATTGGGGGGAAAAAAAAGTATTTCTTGAAGGAGAGCCACAAAGTGAACACTTAGACATGAAAGAGGATAAAATGAAACACATTAAAGAAGACTATGTGGCTAGTAAGTATGGGGAAATTGAAATGATAAAAATTACGTAACTCAAATACTTTCTTCCTGTTTTCAGCATGGAAAATAAGAACTAATTCCCAGAAGTAGTAAGAAGGGTTTCATTTCACATCCACAATGCAAAAGGGTGGTATCACCCAATGAAAAACTTCACATTTAAATCTGTCTGAGAACAGACAGAAGGAGAGGATGAACTGAGCATGACAAGTTGGTTAGATTGATTTTGGTGTAAGGATTTTTCCCCTTCTCAGAATTTTGCTTTATAAGACAGAATAAATAAGAATAAGAATAAATAATATACAATGAAACATCAGCGGTGAACACATTTCCAGAGGGTCATTGGAAGAATCAAAAGCTTAAGTCTCAAATATGTCATCCCTAGAATTCATAGCTCAGCTTTCCATTTCCTCACCATGCCCAAGGCCAGAGAAATCATTTACCATTCCTACATCCAAAAGGGGAAAGTGGAGCATTGATTCTGGGTTTTGGGCAAATTCTCAAAAAGCAGTCTCACACAAAGAAACTATAAATCCCTGTTGCTAGGGAACCCTATTAGCTTTTTGTTGTTGTTTTGTTTTTAAGCTTCATTTTCTTTCCAATTTCTCCTTCTCCATCCTTTTAATCACCAGTACAATCTACAATTAGCAAAGTGGTGCAGATGCGTGATCTCCATTTACAAGAAAAAGCCCATCTCTTAAAACTTGCACCAGCATTGGCTAAAGTATGAGCTTGAATGCAGGTTAGCTATGGAGACATCTCTTTACATTCTTTCATGTATTTCTACATTAGACTGTGCTCTCAAAAGTCAAAGCAGCTACATTTGTATGAAGCAAAATCCAATACTAACATCACATCCTGTATTTTTTTTTTGCCTATTTTTCAATCTTTCAGCCTAATCTCCTCAGTGTGAGCTCAAAATAAGGATGAAAAAGGCAATAACTCCTATAGTTCCCTGACACCCAAACTGATAATGATTCTGTGATTCTAAGGTTGGAAAAGACCTCCAAGATCATTAAGTACAATCTTCTACTGAGCACCTTCAGGACAACTAGACCACATCCACACATTTTTTAAACACCTCCAGGGATGGTGACTCCATTTCCCAGTGCAGCCTGTCCCAATGCTTAACTACTCTTTCAGTAAAGAACTTCTTCCTAAGATCTAGTCTCAGTTTCCCATGGTGCATCTTGTGGCTATTTCCTCTTGTCCTCTCATTAGTTACTAGGGAAGAGGGCCAACACCAGTCTCACTACAGCCTTTTTTCAGGTAGCTGTAGAGAGCAATAAGGTCTCCTCTCAACCTCCTTTTCTTTGGGCTAAACAATCCCAGTTCCCTCAGCCTCTCCTCATAAGACATGTTCTCCAATTCCCTCACCACCCTCATTACCCTCCCCATTTTTAGCCATATGTAACTATTCTTTTTTATATACGGATTTTTTATATGATTGTATATGGCATATACATCATGAAAACCAAATCAAAGCTGTCTTTGACTAGCTTTTATTTGGAAAAGGGGGAGGAAGGTATAATTATTTTCTTTGCTTTTTTTTTTTTTTTGGTCTGGTCATTTCAGATTGTTTCAGTAAATGCTCACTCTTAAATCAGTGTAACCAAGGAAATGGTAACCTTTGTGAGGATGGAATGAGCGACTGGCATTACTCAGATCTGTAATAGTCAAAGCAATCCTATATAAACACGATGAGATTCGCCCCCAATTTCACAGCATCTGCTCACTTAGTAAGCATGCTTTGTCATGCTCACATGTGTTGCTGCTGCAGTAATAACTCATCTTTGCCCAAGACACCGATGACAACACTGTTGCACATTTTGCATACTAAAAAGAGTCACCAATAGATAAAGATGAAAACAGCATTTTGGTTTTGCCCAAAGGGATACCTTTAGCTTGAAGTAAGAATTAAAGTCAGTCATGTTACATGTTCACCAGCCTTGTAGGAACAAGGTTAGAGATGACAGAACTCTAAGATCTGGATTTTCTGTGGGTTTTAATTCAATTGCTTGACATAATGCTTCTACAAAGTCAAAGCGCAGAAATTGACTCTAAGAAGATTTGGGAGTTTTACACAAGACATACCTGAGCTATCAGGAATACCTGGCAACTTCTACATGAAGTTAGTGATCAAATAATTCTTTCCATAGCTTGTGGCAGCCAACTCAGCACAGGGCCCAGATACAAGCCACTGCTAAACATGCATATAGAACTCTGAAAACATTTAGTTACAAGTTTCTTCTCTTGGAAATGAAGCTACATATTGAAACGATCCATATGCCAGCCTACAGTCTTCTGCTGAAATAAACAGCCAGATGATTTCTTATTCCATTGCACACAAAAACAGATTCAACAATTTTAACCTTTAGGAGTTTGATGTTTAACGTGTACGTAATAGAAGGAATCATCCTTTGGGAACACCAGGAAAAGAGGGTGCAGGACAGTCTGAACAGGATCAGCTATTTTTGGGTACCATTTGCTTTGCCACTCACATTTGAGACACAAGGACTCTGTTATTACAAAGCTAAGTGCACAAAACTGCTATTGTCCCCCAAACAACAAGAACTCTGCTCTTTTACAAAATACCTCTTCACTGCAGACTGCAAAACTAGTTACAGAACCCAAGTACTCTGAAATAAAACAATTTTGTTCTCAAATTGTAAATACCATAGGAAAGCTCCACTCAAGAAATAATCTAGCAGGGATGTTTTCTGTCCTAGGCTGGTGATAGGGAAACTGAGCAGAGCAGAAGTCTGCTCTTAAATGAAGCAAATACCTTTCAGAATGGCTGCATGGACCTTGCTTGTAAAGTCTTGACCTACCAGCAACCAATCATGTCAAGAGGCACAACTCGTAGAAGGAATTTAGGTGTATTTAACTTTTGCTCTCTGTTTTTGAAAGAGTATGTGCTGTCTCAAGAAAATCTTCTGGACTTCACAGATCATATGGGATCAAAGTATTATTTCAGACAGCATTAAGTTGCACAGGATGAGGAATTTGTAACATCAGATACAATAAAATGACAGTAAAAGCCCTGCTAAGTAGCTTAACATTGGCCACAAGAAGTCAAAGGAGGGCAGCTGGGCTAGACAAAATATAGATTTAATGCCAAACCATTAATATGTTCTCCCCCAGAGATTTGCACAGGATTTTTTTCAGTAGTAAGGATCCATACTGTCACTTCAATTACTCAGAAGATATACAATGGCTTTTTGGCCGTAAGTTAAACCAGTGCTAAAGCTGGGCTTCTGTTAGATCCTGCTGCACTAGTGATTCCCCTGCCTTCTCCTTAATAAAAATATCACCCCAGTATACTCTCTATAGTTAACACCTGTACTTTAACACAAACTAAGGCTTTCATAGATAGTACTCTATTTCTACTGACTTTTTAACTAATGGCAAGCGTAATATTGATCATCAGCCTCTTTCCTACTTTATTTTTAATAGCTAGCCTCCAGCCAAACACCATGCTGCCATTTATATGACTGCTTGCCCACTCTTTAGAAGATTCTCAGCCTCATCAAGGGCTGCAGGGGATGTCTGGTTGACCTGATTTCATATTGTATATTCAAGCCTTTATCCTATCTAATATATATTTACATGGTGGCCATTATTCTCTCCTCTGAGCTCATTCAATGATCATGCCTTCAAAATATTGTAATATACAGAAGGGTTACTGCACTACTTTAAGGGTGGGAAACCAAGATAGGTCCCTGCCCCTACAGGAGTACAGGCATGTCTAGGCCCCAAAAGAGGGGCACTCAGTCCTCAGTTAGGTTCCCTTCCTATAAAACATGTATGAAAAACCAGGCTACCAAGAGTCAGCAGTAAGAAAACTTGACTAAGTTAAATACCCTAAACACTACCTTTTCTTGGACAGTAGGCACCTTTGGGGGACCTGCAAAACCAGATCCTTTTCCACACAGCACAACAGGGAAGCATGGTCTTGTAAGCAGATTGAAAGTAGATTTCTAAAAATTACCAATTTTCTTAATGCTCCAGGTGTAAAATCATATATAAAAATGAGCCAGGTAACCTGCACCCTTGGAAGCACCCTGCCCACAAACAGCAATTTTCAGCTTTTAATCCAGTAGCCCACACCTTTACAGATTAAAACTATTTCAAATCTGGTTTGTAGGAAGAATTGGTTTTCAGTACTACAGAGAAAGAAGTTGGGACTATGTATATTTTTCTTGCCATTCTTTTCTTACATGGTCCCATTCCTCACCTTCTTTCATTTGTTCCAGTTCTGCTGAGAAGTAACAGCAAAGCCACTGCTTTCTTTTTAGATACCGATCAACTTCTAGAGACTAAGAGTATCTACTGGCCATTCATATACTGTAAAAAGATACCCAAGATAGCAATTTCATCTGAGCTGTAAAAAAACAGGCACAAGGTGCTTGAACTCAAGAAAAAATGAGGAGGGGGAGAGCAGGAATAGATCTCTGGAATTTAATGGAGTCCTAAGCTAACTTCTACATTGCTTGCCATCTCTTCAAGGAAAGTCAGAAAGCTGCCTCAGCTTCTTCCTCATCTCCTAACTTCAGAGAGATGGCTCCCACCAGACAGTCCCCTCAATCCAATTCCTGCTCACTTGCTTCTTACATCTGCTAGCTATTTGCAGCTGCATCTGTTCTTTTGAGTTCACTGGAAAAGGTCTATTTTTCCAGCATGAAGCAATACTAGTCAGAGTTATTGTATCTGAATTAAGGCTCTGATGCACTTAGCTAATATACGTACATAAACTGCAGAGAACACAAATAGTATTTTCTATGACATATGCTAGCTACCCAAAGCACCCAACTCCTGATAAGCACTCGCTACAAACAAGTTTGCCTTCCTCCTGCAAACATTTACCCATTCTGTATTTCTGCTCTATTGCTCTTTGATGGAAAACCAGCACCTGTAAGCACATTGTTGCTCACCAGCTTGCAAGTATATACCTGCATGTTCAAGTTGTTTACCTTCTGATGTTGCAGTCTCCATGCATGCCAAGGCTGAGACTCTACTTGAATTTTAGACATGTTATCTATCTTCAGAAGCAAGCAGCTTTTTGAAGAGCTGTTCATTATTGCATACTGAACCACAAGATATATTACATTATATAAAATACTTCAGTAGACCTTAAGAAGTGATGTAGAAAGACCATTCACACCATTACACATCATCTGTCCAGACTGAAAAGCAAGATAACCCTCAAAAGCTTCTCACATCCAGTTACAGGCCACCACACCTGCAAGTCACAGAATACATCCAGGTCCTCACATTAACACATTTCAGTGAAAATGCTCTGAGGAAAAAAGCAGCAAGAGCTGAAAGAATACTACCTGCCATGCAGTTAGTGCCACTTGTTTCAAGTGTGCTGTCCCTCACCCCTTTGAGGCTTTGTGCCAATGTGCAGTGGCCAGTTTTGAACAAAAGAGAATGTTTGTCTCAATCAGGAGCTGCTAAATTCATGGCCCTGGACTAGGCAGAGAAATTCTCCCCCCTCCAAGACCTCAAAGCAACCCAAGACAGGCAGCATTTCAAAATAAGCTATTTGTTTATTGCCAAGTTACATACTAGAGCAATCATTAACACTTCTGTTTACTATCTAGAGGGGAGATGGCTTCAACAAACTACACCTAAGGGAAATTAACATATCTAAAAATATAGATGCTAAACCTAACACCCTCACAAGAAAGGTCAAGATGAAGAACTGAATGTACACCAGAATTTCAGAGAACATTTTTGGTGTATCAGGAAATATGCATCCCAAACCAGGACCGCCCTTCTGTTACCCCTCCATGTAGTGTGAATTTTGTAGTGCACAGGAGGACGCCATTTCCCTGCACAGAGCTTCAGAACTGGAGGGAGAATGGACAGTAGGGTCAGAGTCTGAACTGCACAGTCTGTGTGCAAAATCAGACCAGCTACTGCTGACACGACAGGCACAATTGTAAAGGCAGCTTCCCTGTCAGATGAAGCTACCACTGGCATTTCAGAAAGGATGTTTGTAGTTCCCTTTGTCCTCCTCAAATTCTAATCTTAGTGCAGTTTTATTTCCACTTGACGGTAATAGTTTTATTTGTGTGTCTTCCTTTTCAACCAAGATTATCACTAACTCTTCTTAACTGACAATAAAACTTGCTATCCTGATGTATTTTGGCCTCTGAAAAGATTGCAGCCATTGCTGATCAGCAGTGAGGATTAGAGGAAATACTGTGTTTCCCTTCAGAGGGAGATAAAGCACTTTAAACTGCTTGACAGATATCTCAGCTTTCACTTTTGCTTTTAATCTCACTTTACTCTCAATATCTCCCATCAAATAACAACAACTCTGTAACCAAAACAAAACATCATTGATCAAGAGGTCAGGCAGATCCAACACCCTGCAAATGTCATCAGCAGAGTTGAGATTGACAAAAAAAAAAATAAAAAATAATAATTGTTAGAGCACAGATTGTTTGAGCTGCATCTCAGGAAAGGATGATTTTAAAACAATTTATACTCACAGCAATATCTGCATTGTAACTTGGTGGGGTAAGATTGTTTTCTACATCTTTATTCCCTATTAAGAATCCCTGCCATAGATCTGGAGTCATTTGCATGGCATTTTTGTGTCATGACTCACACAATGAGGACAGGGAAGACATTGCATAGAAATAGTTTTGCCTCCTCTCAGACTTCATCCCCTGCCTGACTGCATGACTCATTTGATATCAAGTACAAATGTAATAACTTCTACTCACGAAAAATTTGTATTTCACAGCTGCCCTTAATGCAAAAAAAAAAAAAAAGTGGGAAAATTTGGACTGGTAATTAGGTTGGTTGTGATTCTATAGAATTTGTGCACAAATTTCTATTTGTTGCTTTTTAAGAGCCTGACCTGTAAAAACAAGTTCAGCTCCAAATGAGGCTTAATACCATGTTCTATTCATGGAGAAAGCACTAGTACTACATTTTTTCCATGCTCAGTATTTCAGGGCTTAATCAGCACTGCATGGAAGGAAGTGGTAAAATACACTATCAGGAGAAACCTACTCTTTAGTAGATGCTGATGATTTAGATTTGGGAATCTTTATTTTATCCTGGCTTGTGGGGTTCACGAGTCATCTTGGCATGAGTCAAGTAACAGGGTCTGCACAGGGAGATTCATCTCTCCAGCTCAACATAGGAGAATTCCAAAGAAGGACATAACAGTACCTGAGGGTCAGCAGACCCTGTTCACTACCACCTGCTCTGACCAACACACAGACAGTGCAGTTCCAATTCATTTAAGGCACTCACACATCTAGGCAGTCCTGGTCGAAAGGGAGACCATCAGTTTTGCAGTATCTTTGTGACATGATGCAGGAACTCAGCAGTGCTGAGCATCAGAGCCTTTAAATCCAACAAAGAACAAGAGGCACTAAAAGTAGTAAAAAAAACCCAAACCAACCAAACAAACAATAAAACAAATAGAAAATGAAAGACAGTTGTGGAGATGCCCATAATGCAACAAGTAATTTTTTTGCCCGTAAAGCAACAAGTCACTGTGAAAGAGAAGTACCTTTAAACAACCTGTCAGATTTTGATTTACCACAAAAGCTATCCACAACCCTCTCCACTCCTAATGGGGGGAAAAAAATATATATAAATAATTTGAGATATCACCAAATTGCTCTTCCAGACAAATTTGAACTTAAATCAACACTGGAGGAGCAAAATCAATCTGTTTTGTGGTCTTCTATTTCAAGCAAAATTCTGCATTAAAAAAACCCACACCTTTATTTTCTTTAGCATCTACACCTTCCTGTAAAGTCTCCTCTTCCAATAGAAGCCCCACATTGCCATAGGTCACAGCAAAGAATGTAATGTCCCAGCATAAAAAGCACAGGAAGGGGCAGCCAGGCTTTGTTTAACAATGGGAGCTCTGATACAAATGAAAATGGCTTCCAGGAAAGGGCTCTTCAGAGTGCATTTACTATGCTACACACTTCATTTCTCTGGATTATAGATATATTCTTCAACCAAGCTACAGCAAAGTGTCTTGTTTGCTTGAATCACTACCAGTGACAGCCAGAGTACTTACGTTAACTGTCACCCTAATGGTTTTTCACTGCTTACATTTCACACTTTCTAGCAGAATTATTTTTTTTTACGCTTCCAAGATTAATTCGGTAAAATAATGACATTTGTAATGTTTACACACACACACACACACAAAGAAAAAGTACCTTGATGCTTCTTTGTCTGTTTGTACTTTTGCAGCTTCAACGGAAAGTCTACAAGCAGGCTTTTGTTTGCTAATTACTTTAATTTGTGGCATGGAGAGAAGGGTTAGCACATGGCAGATAAGCTTTACTCTAAACATGAAAGGAATCACATGGCAGAACATTCAGGCCCTAGGTGAATGATTTTCCTGCTCTTTATGAATCAGAACAGTCTCAGCCATAAATTACATTTCTAGAACAAGAATGTATGCATGGCTCAGGCTCTATCTGCAAATGAGAACATGGGCTCATTGACACTGGCCCCTGCTTGCTTGCTTTAGAAAAAAGTTTTAAATTGGAAATAGTTTCGAAACACGAAGGACACAATTCTTTTGTAACACCTTACTTTTTCAGCCTCTAGCCCTGCTTATGCTTATATGCCTGTTATTGGATTTCTACACGCTGTCATCTAGAAACATGCGTGGTCATAAAAAAGGTGTTACTCCTGCCAAACCTGCAAAGTCTCAAGTCTCCAGGCAGCTGTTGTTAACCAGACATACAGTCCCCATATGTCAGTTTTTGCCAATTAACAGTATTCCTCAATATAGGGAGAAGTTAGATCATTTATTGACAAGGAGAATAACAGGCTGCCTGCTCTGGGGTTTTTATACTAATGGGTAAGTGTTCAGAGAATGTGCATAAGAGGTTCACTGTAATTTAAAAAGGGCAGTTTAACACAAATCGAGAGTGGAGCTCCAGTTCCACACCCCCCTAACACACAGGGCAGATGAGGGGAGCATTGCTCCTCCTCCACTAATGTGCCACCTCCAGTATCCCAGGGGCTGCAGCTACACACCTGACCTCATCTCCCTGCTTTGTTGTGGGCAACTATGCTACTAACTGGGAATTCACTTACACTATACTGATGCAAAGACCTCTAGTAATGAGCTTTAGTGAACTGCAGCATGAATATCTGACTATATATCAGTGAAAACCCAATTGAAACCAACTAGGAAACTAAGCATGAGGTGAATGCAGAGCTGTTCCATCATAAGAAACCCCCTTGCAACTCGGAAAAATAATTTTTTCACCTTTTAAAAGCTGTAATCTCCAAGTGCCAACATAGCCTTGTGACAGATATAACAGCAAAGGAAGAAGTAGTGGAGTTCAGAATAGAGACCCACACAAACAGGAAAATGGGAACATGCTACTACCTTATTCCAGAAAAATGCCAATATTTAAGTTTTCAGTAACCAGGTAAATAACCAGACATTTTTTCCCCCATTTCAACTTCTTTAAAGTAGTCAAAACATTGTCTTTTGGGTAAGAAGCAAAGACCAAAAAAAGAACAACAGTGAAAACCATGCTGCTTTTGGACACAGATGCTGTTTGAAGACCACTTACGTCGACTTTCAGTACAATTTTAGTAGAGCGATTCAAGCTGGACTGCAGAGTTAGGTCTATTACTAAGTCTACAGCAATCTTCTTTCTCTCCTGTATGCTTTTCCACTTCCTGACAAATCCACTGGAAACTTTCAGCAAGGAGCTTGGGGATCTTTCCCAATACCCGTTATGAGTGCAAGACTAGCAATACCACTTGTTTAGTCTGATCTGCCACCCAGTGGCTTTCTGTCTGTCCTGCAGCCCCTCAACACAAACCTTTTTTCCTTCATTTAGACTCCTATACAGAGTAAACGTATTTTACTAGACACAAGGGTCTACTCAGGGAAGTTCAGCGACAGCAGAAAGCAAAGCCTGGTATTCTCTGCACAGTTGAAATAAAGCCAAAAAACACTTGTTTTCCCTCCTGATGTTCTTTCACCCCAGACAAAGCTTTCCTCAAAAACTATCAAGTTCCAATGAGAAGTCTTCTCATAACCAATGGAAATTCTAATTAAAGATTATTAAGAACAGCCTTCAGCAAAATCACCAACACTTGATTGCTATTTGTTTTAGTCCTGAAGCAAGCAAATCAAGTACTTAAGCTCTATTTTTTTTTCCTCCCCTCCCCAAGGAGTGTGGCAAAAGTTTCAAGCTATAGCAGTCACACTTTTGGGTTCAGCACTTGATTTGAAATTTTTGTCTTTCAGAAGTTGTCACTTGCATCCAGAAGTCAGTCACAAGCATCCTGATTTGAAGCCAGTCAAATTTAAGTTACACAGCATTTGAAGGAAAGCTTTTGTTCTTCCCTTCCAGAAAATTCCTAACCAGTACTGAAAGCTACACCTTTGTCCCAGACTTAAAATCTTAAATAAGGCCCTGTAGATCAACACCAGTCATTTTATTTTTATTCCATTGGGTTTTATTCTTTGACCTCTCTGACACCAACAGATAACTTCGCCTAGGTGAGGGAAGTGATTTTGCAAGTTAAAAAAACTGCTCAAAGATACCAATTGTTAGGGCCCTCTGTACAGATAACCTTGACTTCAGTAGCTTTCTTGGCACATCTACCTTCTGACATAAAACAGCAACCTGGCCTCTAAACTGTGTGCATTGTGGTAACTGCTTGTACAGATGGATTGTAACAGCAGCCAACATGCTCTCGTGCTACAGCTGTAGTTGTAAGCGCAGCTTTTAAAGACTCATTTTTAAATTCCATCCCTTTCCCTTCCCCTCCAAATAAAACCCATCCCTCCAGAAATGCTATCAGGAAAGCCTTATATATCTGACCTTTCAGACTGAATTCTAAGCACCTTGAACTAATACAGTAGCTGCATTCAAACAGTTCAATAGATGTCCAAGGTCCTTAGAAATAGAGGAAGAGACTCCACTCTAAATTAACATGTTGCAAATTGTCAGTAAGGCTGAAAAACATATGAAATGCTGAAAATTAAATTATTGCTTCATGGATGAAAACTCAATCTACCCAAAAACCTAATGAGCAGCAGAGACAGTGGAAAATAAGGGGTCAGCAATTTTGTTGAGCAGAAACTACTCCGACTCTTGGATCTGCAAATGACATGAGCTGCTGCAATTCAGAAATAATGAGGCAGAGAAGAAGAGCTAGCACATTAAGTCATCTGCCACCAGCTAATCTATATGCATGAATTCCCATGTAAGAAAGAAGTTTCACTACATATGAGCGAGTTTTGTAACTATATATAACAGCTGCTTTTCTACTGCAAACTGGGTTTTCCAAGCCAGCCCACAGGAAAAAATGTCAGGTACACTATAATTTTTTGCACGGATTTTAAAGCCTGTATTTTAAAAGATACACATTTCAGATATACACAAATTAGCACTTACCATTTAGCTGTGGAAAAAAAAAGACATTCCAACAGAAGAAACAAAGTAATATACATCTCAACCCCATTAACACCATGCTCTTTGTGTGTACACTGTGTACCCATGTTGAGCAGGCAGGTTTAGTGTGCACAGGTACTTATACAAAGAAGATAGTAGGAATGTTTCCACGGACATGGGAACAATAGTTACTCTGATGGCAAAGCACAAAATAAATGGATTTCTTCTCTCCATTTTTCTATGTCCCCTTTCTAATTTTAGCTGCTTTTGGAAGATGCAAGGTACTGCATCACTGGTACCATGTGAACTGCTTGCAGTTTCTGAGAATAGTTTTGTTTCTGCCAAGATTTTCATGGTCACTGAACTAAGATCAGAAATCAGTCTGGTACAGAAGCACTATTGCAATAGGCTCTATTCTTTGATGTAGTCACCTTCTTATGCTGAGCAAACATGGCATTATGCCACCCTTGATTAGCATTCACTTTCCCCATGAAAGGAGACAGACAACTTTCTGACATAGCTAACATCCTCAACAACCTTGACCTTGGAATCTCTTCCACTAGCTTCCTTGTTTCCTTTTTTAAATTCCTACTTACCATCCTTGACACATTTTTAAAATTTCTTTTAAACTGGTTGAACTGCTTGTACATCTCCAAGGTCCACTGAGAAGATCTAAATGGACAGCTACTTTGTGATTCCAGTTTTATTCTGGGGAGGGACAAGTCAGTAGTAAACAAGTATTTTTCTGACTGCAACTCATCTTCAATAGCTGCAGTATATGCTTGAAGAACCATCTTTTGAACCCTCAGGGAACCATTTGTATAAGATGTTACAGTTACTAGGTGATCTGATCTGTCTGCTCAACCCTGTTGCTAAACTTCTTAAGCACTATGTACTTCAGGCATTACCATGCCTTGCTTTGCCTTCTCAACCTGAAGCTGTGAGGTCTAAGCAGGTACAAGGAATCTTCATCTCTGAAGGTTGTTGATATTCCATAGGATATTCTTGTCTTCTCCTGGTCAACTGAAAACTGTATGTTATGGCAAATTTTAGGCACCACTCAAAGCAATTATCTTTCTCTCTTCCCAACTGCCCTGCTAGTTGAACACTTAAAGACAATGCTGCTCAGAATCCTACACTTTAAAATTGAGTGTATGTTTAGGTAAAGGGGCTTGGGAATTAAAAAATTAAATCCTGACGTAAGAACAACTGACCCCTTAACAAGGTTGTAATGCAAGTACGAATTCTCTGTCTCAGTTACTGCTTTAGTCTCTTCTGTTTGGGGAGACAAATAAGGGGAAATCACAGACTCATTTCCAGGAAAGGAATTTGTTTAAGGAACTGTTGTTTCAAACCTCAGACAACCAAAACTTCAGAAAAGCTACACTGCATTTCTTTCAACTGGATCAATGAACACATTTTAATTGTCAGGTTTATTTACATAAGACTGCACAAGCTGTCAAGGCCAATCAGCACTGAATGGAAAGCAACTAGACACCCACTCAGCTCCACACTGCTGACATATGTGGCATTGCCTCATCTACGGCTCTTGGCAGCCCTAGAGACAGGAGCCGCCCCCGCCCCCCTCAAAAGATGTAGCTCAGGAGAAAAAATAAAACTGAGGAGATGAGGTAAAACTTGCTGCTGCTTAGTTATATAGTTTTGCTCATGAAGTTCATTTGAACTGTTTGTGTAGAAAATGAGACAGCCTGCCTTTGTCTTCAAACATCCAAGGAGCTTTATTCACAGCTCTTGACATCGCTTGTTTTTAAACTCTTACGATCAGTAGAACATTAAGTTCAAGACCAATCACTCCCTTTCAGCAAGGGCTTCTAGGCACATGGCTAAGGTATGTCAACATTGAAGGGCAACAGCTTGCAATGGTACATGGAAAATATCTGTGAGGGCACAAGACAAAGAATCTCTTGCAGCTGTGGAATATCTCATGTGGTGTTGGAAGAGCAAGTTCTTCCCCAGATATTATTACCAATTTCAGCTAAGTCACTGGAGAGGTAAACTTGAGTTTGTTGTAAGTCCTCTTCTGTCTAGTGTACTACTGACAAGTGATGAATTAGTCTGAGCAAAACAAGCTCTTCCCTGAAAATGAGTACAGCATTCTGGAAACACAGTAATTGTGTCTAAGTCAACAGGCAGCAAAATCTTGTTAAGT
>JANHGL010014429.1:0-13069 GCA_024611195.1 Ceyx melanurus
GAGGTCTCCCCTCAGTCTCCTCCAGGCTAAAGAGCCCCAACTCTCTCAGCCTCTCCTCATAAGGGAGATGCTCCACTGGAAAAACATGCTTTAGGAACAAAGCTAGGAGGGGAAGGTTGCTTCTGTAATAAGGGGAATTACTGCTTTTGATGTTTTATATTCCTTTTCTACACCAGAAAGATGCTTCACAAATTCCATTGGATGGTTTTGAAACGTGATCATTTTGGCACTGCTTAACTTACAGGTGAATAGCATTGCCTTCTCACTCTTTCTGTCTCTGGTATGGTGCACACGTTTCTCACTGACAGCAGGAGGTGTCTGTTGAGTCCCACCTTTCAACAGGCCCATGTATGACCTTCCCAGTGTTTCTGTTAATGCTACAGAAGGGTCTCCCTGGTAATCACCCTTGGATATAGATAAATTCTGATCAGCAAAGTGAGGTCTACAGCTTCTTGACTTATTTTTGTGAGCTCAGATCCTCTTGTAGCTTTAGGGCAAAAGGAATGGAGTAGAGCACTAGCTTAATGAAAACACTTAGAGTATACAGGACTTCACTCACTTCCCTACCTATTGGAAAAAAGGCTTCCAGTGAGAAGGAAAATCACTATCAGTTAGTTGTAGGTTATACCACCAGGAAATTGAACTGTTGTAATTACTGTGGCAGCTCTTGCTGATTCTTTCCATTTGTCCAAAATAGGAATTGATGGAAAATATTCCAGGCAGCTTTCTGTGGAGCCTAGAGTATGTACCCATCTTGGCATTTCTCAGGACTGTTTTTCAGCAATCGCTTTTCAACTAAACAAAAGTCCTGTTTGACATCTCTTAGGATTCAATGCCAGTTTTTTGGTGTTAGCAGACAGGGAAGAGGAACTACCACATGCAGGAAAAAAAAAGATTAAGAAAATGTTCCTCTCATATGGAGGGTGGGGAAGGAGAGAATATAGGGGTTTCCATGACAACATTTCTTGAATATAAGTATTTTTAAATCTGTGTGAGTTTCAGCGTTCAAAACACTGTTGTGTTTCCCACAAAAAGATTTTGGGGAGGGCTGGAGTGGAAAGAAATTTTCCCTACTTTTCAGGTCATTTCTGTTTCTTTTACAGAGAGCATCCTAGATGCAAGAAAAATGGAAGTACATGTGATTGCTCTGATGTTGATGCTTTGTAAAGAAAAGCCTTGCTTCTGGGAGGCAAAAAGCATCAGTCATAGTTCTGTATCTGCATCAACATCTCTGGTGCAAGCACTTGGTCATCTCTTTAATGGGAAGTTTAAATCAATGCTAGGCCAGTAAGAAGTCACAAGGACAAGTCTTTCAGGATTACACATTATAACCAGTGTAACTTGGACAAAAATCTTAATTATAATTTACATTTAGATGAGTGATAGTAGTGATTATAAAGTAGCTGAGGCCTTTTGCCTTGGCCAAAGAGGAGAGGCTGCAGAACTGAAAGGGCAGTGGAATCAGGTAAAATATACCCCTGGTGAGTGTCTCAGTTACCTTGACGACAGTGAAGTATCACTGCAGGTGCATGAGAGATGCTCCAGTGATGCTATTAGGCAGGAAATGTTTTCTCTCTATATGGGGTATCACTGCTGGGGCCACCTCTGAACTTCTCTGGAGCTTCTCTACTCCAGTCTTTGAAGCACTAAGCAACTTCCAGGCACTGGCATGCTCTGCTGCTACTTCCCTGCTGGCATCCAGGCAGGTCAGCTCTGTCACAAGTCTGGCAGTGAAACATCCAGTGCTGTGCTTGCTTGGCTGCCAACTTTCTAGCCTCACTAAAAAAGGTGTTGTGGTGGTTTTGTTTTTTTGGGGTTTTTTTTAACAGTTCCTTCCAACTCAGTAATGACTCAGCCACTGCAGCAAGGGTAAAGTGATCATCTTCCTCTCCAGAGCTATATGGCAGAAGGCCCTGGGTATCCTTTCTAAAAGAGAAATTGCCGGGTCCAGCCATCATCTGGATTCAGTTCTTTAATTTAACTGATGGAATGAAATGCTCCAGCAGTACTGCGTACCTGCTGGCTCAGGGGCCACCTAGACTAAATTATTCCTACGAGTTCTTTATGTTCAGAAGCCTTGGGAAGGGGATGCTGAGAGAGAGTGAATAGTTACATATAAAAGAGAGGATGCTGTTCACTCATTAAGGCTCTTGCCCTGACTGAGTTGCCCTAGGCCATGAATCCAGGGAAGGACAAATACCTATTTGAACAATTAAATCAGTAAGTCATATTTGGACACATATCTTTCGGGGTGAGAGGGTGGGAGCAAATAAGAGTATCAGAAAAAGTGAAGTTCATATTGTGGAAGTGTGGAAACTGGGACTTGGGGAGCTTTATACTGGCCAAGACCTTGACAGGGAATAAGCAAGGTTTAGATGTAGTTACCCTTGTCAGCTTCCCTCCACCTTTGTTGATAAAGCCTACCATCAGGGTAGAAAAAAAGCTGCACTTTTCATGTCATTGTTGGATCCTATATTGGAACTCACTGTTGTCATATATATATTATTTTTAATTCTGGGAATAATATGCATGCCTTGACATCAGCACTAATGTGAAAATGCATACTCTGCCTTCGTAGTTTCTTGCTCTGAAAAGCAATTGACTTGTTTATGCAAGGCTTGTTATCTGGGAGTTATTGATTATATATACCATGTTTATTCTGTCCCTTCCCTTAAGACCACTGTGGTATTTAGTGCTGCTCTGGATCCATGCATTTGCCTTCCAGCTGAACCCTGGGAGATGCAGGAACTTTGCAACACCTAAAAACAGAAATGAAGCAACTTTAATCCTTGCTCAGCAGCCTTCAGTATCTAGTATGTTACAAGTTGACTTACTCCACCCTTGGATGTTTGTAAGTCAGCCTTTCAGCCTTTTACCATGCTGGGGTTCAGGGCACTGTGGGCATTAGGCAGCAGTAACTGGATTGCTGCTGTGCAGGGGACAGAAGAATGCTGCCTTGTAGCAACACATATGAGTGTTCTTGCTTAGCACTGAGGCTCCACAAATGCAGTTTCCAGGAAAAAAGCCCTTCCTTCTGGCAGCTTGGCTACTGCCTCAACTGTACTGCTTGGGGAGGAAGTTGTGTCAGATTTTTCTGAACATGCCCTATCTTTGAGAGGTGGCTGTCTTGCTTCTGCAAGCTCTTCCAGGAGTCTGCATGGGGGAGAGGTGCCCAGGGAGGATTGAGTGGTGTGAGTTGAAGGGAGCTGACAGCAATGCCTGCAAGAGCACACCATTGCATATGATGGCAAACCAGCTGAACTAGTGGTTGCAGCCACCCCACATTTATTGGTGAGAAAGCTGTTTGGGAACACAGAGTGTTTGAAGCACCTAGTTCTTATGCTGTGAAGAATTAATATTAAATTTTCTTTAGCCTCAGCCTTGTTTTTATGATAGTGTTCTTCTAAAATATAGGAGCAAATTGCTTCCTTGCTAACAAACTGCTTGAAATTAACCTCAAGCATGGGCTTGGGCCTTCAAACCTTTGTATGATTGTGATTATTATTTATGCTGTGTTATTGCACTGAATACCACTGGCTATTCAGATATGAGCCTAGCACGGTTACACTGAAATCCTAGTTGTGGCTTTCAGTCATTAGAAAATGACTTCAATTCTTTGAAGTTGTTTAAATGTTTGGGTTATGAATACCCTGTTAAGCACCTTGCTTGACTACTTAAATGCCTATCTGTAAGTCCAGTATTGCTGTAATGCAAAGAAAAAAGAAATGATATAGAGGATTTGCTGGATCAGGCCTCTAGTTTCATATAACAGTGATAACTAGGTAGGGCCTGTTGCTATATATAACCATAGTTCATAGTAAAGCTCTTTTATCCTTGAGGAAGCTTGGTGGTGACTTTTCTATAGTAAAGGTAAAAATACTGCAAACATACATCCTGCATTAGTCTTTATATATTTTATAGCTGTACTGTTGCAGTGCAGCAAACCAAGATGAGTAATCACATTTTCTGAATTACCCTCAAGAAATGGAAACCCTTACCACCTCTGTTTCTTTCTCCCACCACTGCAGCACTGGTCTTGAAATTGTCACCACAGCTAAAAATCCTCATTCTGTAAATTAAACTGTGATTTAAAAAAATTTTACAGTGCAGCCTCCTCATAACACTCCACCAAATCTTATGCTGATGTGACTCACTCAATTACTCGTGTGGGCAGACGTTCAGATAATAAAAGTAGTTAATGGAAAGCTGTGAGAAACACTGCTGGTTCCTGAGGAGGCAGGGGAGGGGGAAAGCTGCTGTGGGTTATTTTATCCTGAGAGCTGCTGAGTTCACTGAGCTCCCAGACATTTTTTTTTCAGAGAAGGTATTTTCTATTCTTTTTTTTTTTCCTTTGTATAAAAACAGCTTGAAAAAAATCAGATTGGCAGCAGAGAAGCAGAAGTACACCAGCTGTATATGTTTGTTCCTCTGCTTCTCTTCCTAGATATTAGAGATGATAGCCAATCTGTGCCCTCAAATAACCTCTTTATCCTAGCAATGTATATACTGAAACAGCACTCAGTACTCTAATGAGCTCTGGATTCCTGAATCAAGGAGTAGAGCTAGCAAGTGGCTAAATGAGGCTTTTGGTTGGAGGTGTCACAAACACTGACAAGGACCAAATTTTTCTGGAATGAATAATAGACTTCTGACATTTGGTGTGCAACAGATCAGGTAATACAACTAGAAGGCAGATTTAAATGACATTTCAGTGAGTACATGCTGGAGGAGTACAGCGCTTTTAGAAGTTGGTGAAGCAGGTACCTACCTGGTAAGGCAGGTACCTTACTACTACTGAAGAGTGGTAAGGCAGGTACCTTACTACTACTGAAGAGTAGTAAGGTACCCCTTCAAAGTGAGAGTCCTCTTACATGATGAAATTGTATGTGTATCATGGCATCAAAGAGACTTACAATTAAGCTAAAACTGGAACTAGTGGAAGTGGGCAAACTGATTATAACTGAGGGCTAGCTGGCGTTTGCAAAACAACCAGAACAGTTAACTCTTGTTTATGTGGTGTTGAGGCCACTAGAGTTTTGAGGGTTGTGCTACTACAAATGGCTCTGCAAGCCCCTTCCAACAGTGATGGGTGTGAAAAGGGAAAGGACATGAGGATGTGCTCATTCTTCGTGCAAGATGAGCTAGGTGGGAGACTGTGGCTTGACTGCAAAATAGAGCTTCTGGCAGAGGGAAGCAAAGCATGGGTGTTGAGGCTGTGGACCTGACAAAGTAAGCTGTCAGATTATATTTAGCAAATACATGCTGCAGAAAAGCGCAGAGAAGGGAGGAGGGGAACTCATGCGTTTCTGGGCCCCATGTGTGCTGAGCACATAAAGCATGGAATGAGGCTGTTCAGAGAGGATGAATTGCCTTGGTATTCCTGATTCAAATAAATCTCTATGTGAGGCCAGGGATCTGCACAGACTTGTATGATTAATTTGAACAGTAGAGGTCAGCTTCATTTATCCGTCAGTAATGGCTAGACCCCAGGCTCCCTTACTTGAAGGGTGATCATCCTGTGCCCTTTCAGACACTTATCTCTGGCCTCATTCTAGAGTTGGCTCCTGCAGCAATTCCATTCCCTAGCTGTGGAAGCTGTAATCTGATGGGGGCTCTCGAAACCAATGTCACAAGCTGCTGTGCACCCCAGTTGCACACCCAGCTCAGCTCCAACTCACTAGAAGCTTTTTAGATAAGGCTGGCATCTGACCACCTGAGGAAACTGAACATACATAAGTCTGTGGGATCCGATCAGATACATTACAGAGTCCTGAAGGAATTGGCTGATATACCTGCCAAGCTACTCTCAATAACATCTAAAAGGTCCTGGCAGTCAGGTGAGGTCCCTGGTGACTGGAAAAAGGGAAACATTGCACCCTTTTTTAAAAAGGGTAGAAAGGAGTACCCTGGGAACTACCAAGCTGTCAGCTTCACCTCTGTGCCTGGAAAGATCATGGAATAGATCTTTCTAGAAGCTCTGATAAGGCACATGGAGGACAGGGAGGTGATTTAGATAGTCAGTGTGGCTTCACCAAGGACAGGTCCTGCCTGACTAACCTAGTGGCCTTCTGTGATGGAGTGACAAGCAAAGAGCTATCTATCTGGACTTCTGTAAATCTTTCGACTGTCCCCCACAACACCTTTCTTTCTATGGATTTGATAGGTGGACTGTTCAGTGAATAAGGAATTAGTTGGATGGTCATATCCAGGAGGTAGTAGTCAACAGCTTGATGTCCAGATGGAGATCAGTGACAGGTGGTGTCCCTCAGGGATCCAGACTGGGACTAGTGCTATTTGGTATCTTCCTCAATGACACAGACAGTGGGATCGAATACAACCCTCAGCAAGTTTGCAGGTGGCATCAAACCAAGTGGTGCAGTTGATGTGCCTGAGGGACAGGACACCATCCAGAGGGACCTGGACAAACTTCAGAAGTGGGCTTGTGTGCACCTCATGAGGTTCAACAAGGCTAAGTACAAGATCTTGCATCTGGGTCAGACCAACGTCCAGAATCAGTACAGGCTGGGGGATGATGGGATTGAGAGCACTTCTGCAGAGAAGGACTTGGGGATACTGATGGATGAAAAGCTGGACATGAGTCAACAATGTGTGCTCACAGCCCAGAAGGCTGCATCAGAAGCACAATGTTCAGCAGGTCAAGGGAGGTGATTTTGCTATTCTACTCCACTCTAGTAGACCTCACCTGGAGTCCTGTGTCCAGCTCTGGAGACCTCAGCACATGAAAGACATGGACCAGTTGGTACAGTTCCAGAGGAGGGACAAAGAAATGAGGGCTGGAACACCCCTCCTATGGAGAAAGGCTGAGAGAGTTGGGATTGTTCAGCCATTCAACCATTGTAATGGTTTAAACTAAATGAGAGTAGCTTTAGACTAGATAGAAGGAATAATGTTTTACAATAAGGGTGGTGAAAAACCTGAAGAGGTTGTCCAGAGAGGTGGCAGATGCCCCACTCCTGGAAACATTCAGGATGCGGTTGGATGGAGCTCTGAGCAACCTAATCTCATGGAAGATGTATCTGCTTACTGCAGGGCAGGGGGGTGGACTGGATGACTTTTAAATGTCCCTTCCAACCCAAAACATTCTATGATTCTATTGAGATAGGTTACCCTGCCCCATTTGAATTCAGGGGTGTGAACAGCTCACTTCATTGTGTTCCTATGTGAAAGCTCTGCCCTAAAGAGACGAAGATAGTGAAAAAAAATCAGTATACCTGTATAGGTCCTGTTTTATATTCCAGGGTGCAGAAGTTGTGACTGACTAGTTTGTAGTAGGATGGGCACAGCTTAGGCTCTCTTTCCTGCTATAATACATGAGTCATAGATGTCTGCCTTTGAAATAAATGAGTTCTCTAAGCTCCCTCTCAGAGGACACAGTGTGGGGAGGTTTGGCTGTCTTCTGTGCATAAATATTCTGTCAAACCAGATTGAGGTTGAGGTGGGTGAAGCTGCTGTGTCTGATGGGGAGCCATCAGTCTCCATCTCCTGTTAGGCAACACTGCATTGTTGAGATTTGTGCTGCTACCATACTATCACAAATAGCTGTGGGTGGGAGAAAGTGCTGAACTGCTCCTGTGTGTTAGCCAAGCAGAGCAGAGCAGTTAGAAAGAGAGGTGCACACTGGGATAGTGAACAGCTGTACAAAGAGAAGCTATCTTCACAAGCTTGTGATCGAATTACTTGACCAGATGCATGATGGAAGAAAGATGAGTTCACAGATGTGATTTACTGTCTTTCCAGTGCAAGGGAGTTATGCTCATTCCAGGAAAAAGACACATTTGTTTGGTGGGTCCTAAGAATATGCAAAGCTGTAACAAAATTTTAAAAAGTGGTTTATGTGATAAAAACATAATTAGAAAGAGGTCAGGATTAAAAAAGCTACAGGGGGAAAGTCACTGGAGTTATGCAAGTAGCTAAAAATCTGAACTTTAATTACATACAGGAAGAAATAAAGACCTCAGAGAATGGTTCTAACTGTTGCAGCTGCAGAGAAAACTTGCAGATGTGAAAAAAGCTTAAGTAGGCCAGTAACATCTGCTTCAGTCTGTAGTGAGCCAGAACCAATAGTTAACAGATGGGTTTTCTCGTGCTGTAGTGGAGCATTAACTGCACTATCTACCCCTTAAGAGTCTGTCTCCTCATCAGCCATATCAGACCTTACCTGGTGAACACCACAAGGTGTTGGAAAGGACTGGCAGTTGCTCTGGGTTGTCATCTTTGAGAAGGAATACTGTCAGGAAACAACAAATTAGAGCAGTTCTTTCCTCCTCCCTTCCCTGAGAGATTTATCTTTTGAACCCTTGCAGGGAAACTTATGAGCAACTATGCTTTGTGCTGGCTTCTCTTTGACACCATTTGTTGCCCGCTTTAATGTCTGAAATGTTAGATCATTATTTTTCTTATTTAGCTTGACCTCTTCCTTCTTTGAAGAGTTTCTCCCCTTGTACTGGCTCTGTCCTTCTCACAGTGTTGGAGAAGGACAACTTTGTTCCAACTTTGTTGGAACAAAGTTCAAGAGAAAGCTTGAATTCCTAGAAAAAAAAGCGCTTATTATTTGGAATGAGACATGATGCAGAACAGACAGAATCTCTGCAACATGTCCTGTCCCTCTCTGAAGGCGCTGTAGCAGATGTCAGTCATTCACTGTCTTATCTGAGGTGGTTTTGAAATAACAATGTGAGGACAAACACTTCCATGAGATACAAGCTACCCCCTTGGATCACTTCTCCTGCCTTTTGTGCATCTGTTAACCCAGCTGCAGTTTCTTACAAGAAGAGAGGTTATCTGTGGTTATAATCTTGATTGCCCAGCAAATTGTTGAGTGCCTGAGGAGTCAGGAGGATAATGTGCAGCTGCAGGGTGTGTGGGTCTTTAATTCTGGTTTACAGGGAGGACCGGAGGTTGAACATTTAAGAACCTCAGGATCTTGACACCATTTGTTGCAGCACTGGATGTCTATGAGCTGCATTCTGCACTGGGAGGCCGCCCTGGCCATTCTGGAATAGTTTTGGGAGTTGAAGCTGCTGTTGCTTCAGGTCCTTTGGATTATGATGCTGGCAATGACCTACCATCCAGATGCTATGTGAAGCAAGCAAAATGGCATGAATATGTCTTTATTGAGTGAAGGCATATACTTCAGCTATAGACCATTTTCTCCAAATTTTACCTCCCTCCCCCCCACCCCTCCAGTAATGTTAGCTGCTGACTAAAGGACATGGGCCAGTACACATGACCCTAACTTTGGAGCCCTTTGTCCTTTTATCTAGCTGCAAATATGCTCAGTTTCATGCAATGTAGCAAGCACAGGGAGTTTGGGCTTTTGTTTTTACTGATTACAAGATGTGAAAATATTTTAAGGGAAAGGTGCTCAGAAGTATGAACCTCATAAAATTGTAGCAGAGTTATTTACACAAGCGAACTGAAAACCTGCAGCAGGGTCTGTCAGAGATCTGACCTGGTCATCTGTCTAAGCAGAATGTTTACTCACAACCCCCGATGTGGTGATTGTGCTGTTCCATTTTCCATATAGCAAAGAAAATGGAAGTTGCTTTTGATAATGATTTTTCCTGTGGTGCTAAAAATAGGTGGCCTTTGAACTTAACCCATTCTTACTTTTCTCTAATTAAGAATTGGTAATTTGAACTGTGGTATGTGGGCCATGCACACAAAGTGTCAGGCTGCAAGACTGCACATGACTAAAGGATTGGCTTGTCTGTGCAAGCTTTTATGAGCAAGGGTCCTTGGGTGACTGGCAGAGGTAAAAACCTAAGGGCATGCAAGAGGACCTGTAACAAAAGTGGTCTCCCTCTGCTTTTGGATCTCAACTGCCAGTTTGGAGTCTCCAGCTAGATGATTGCCTTTCTGTTTTCCAGTGAATCTTTGAACAGCATGTTTAAGTATAAATACATTTTCTTCCCAGTCTTGAAGATACTTATCTAAGGGAAAACCTTGCACAAAAGGATTAAAAAGAAGTTGGAAAAGTTAAAGTGTCTAATACTGTAATTAGGACTGAGGGAGTGTAAAAACTTAAAATTAGTTTAGCACATCACTTCACATGGGAAGTCATTCATGTAAATTTAGGGAAGTGGTAGCTGGATTCAGTTAGTCTAATTTAAAGACTATTTCTAATTATTTTTGGTATGCATACATAGGATTATAAGATGGCCATTATTCTGATGGGAGGGCTCTTCATATTTAAATTTAAATCCACAAAAGAGTACCCTATTAAAATGTAAACATGCTGTGATAACAAGCACCTAATTATGCAGACAGGTTATTTCAGCTCCTCTGATGAACAGCTGTGTGCACCTATTTCAGATAATGCTTTTTCTTACGCCCTAAAAGCTGCCAGCAGGGCTTCCAAGAGGTGCCTGACCCGCAGGTGGGAGCTCCCTGTGAGGTTTGCTGGTGCTGAGTGCAGATCTAGAGCAGAGGGGCTCTTGCAGGTTTCCAGTGGCTGCCGGATGGCACTCAGAAGCACAGAGGGAAGATGAAAAAACAGTCCCCCCTCTACAGTCTGCTGCTGCTAATCCAAGTTAAAAACTCCTTAACAGCATCTTTGGCAAATCCTCCTCTTTACATTTTGACAGCTTTCTCCTTTTGCCAAGGGAAAGATCATGCAGGTGTACTGGGGAGCTGCCAAATGACAGCTTGACTTCACACCTGAGAAGCCAATGAAGAGAGAAGGAAAGCCTCAGCCTGCCTCCACTCTGGCACATATGCAGAGTCCTGGGAGCGTGGGCTTCAGCAACACATGAAGCTGCAGCAGATGTGACATAAGCAGAGTCCAAGCTGAAGCTACTGTGAAGGAGGGAGTGTGGGGCCCTTTACCAAAGTGTGAAGGTGTTATTTGTCAGCTGCAGGCCCTGGGGTGAGGTGGAGGCCTGGCCATGGCTGATTCTTGGAGATGTTGGACAAGGCATGGAACTCCAACTGTAGAGCAGACCTTTGTGAGTTGATTTGGTTGGCTTTTCTTCCTGGAGCCCTTGCAGCAAAGATCATCTCTCTCAGAAAGCACATTAACTATCAGCATGGGAGCTGACAGCCGCATATTAACTACAGCAAAATCAGGATTTTTTTGGATGTATAACCCCTGGTTTCTAAACTCTGGGGGTTAGAGGGCACCACGAACAAGACTGCATGACACACTTCTTCAATCCTTGTTTTAGAGCAGGGAGTGCCAGTATCTGCCATGGAGAACTGTGGGCAACCTGACACCATGCTAGCACAGCCCTGTGCTGAAACATGGGTTCCAGGTGATAGGGCACAGTTGCTCTTGAGAAGTCACCCCTTTTCTCCTCACATACATCATGGTGGGGGGGTCTTTAGGACAGTGTTTTGTGATACTTAACCCTTTTTGTGAGATTAAGACTACTGCAGCTGTAAAATATGAACTACCCATGTCACTTCAACTGCCCATAGAAAAAACACACAATTACATATTTAGAAGTTGAGAATTTTAGCCCATGTTTAAAAAAAATGGAAGAAAAATGCATTGCACTGTATCTGACCCTTCACACTAGAGAACTGAAAGAAAACTGTCTCCAGGCAGACAACTTCAGGGCAGGGATTTCAATCTTTTTTCTTTTAAGGAGAGAAACTCAGAAGGACTGGCCCAAAGACTGAATGTTTGTTGCCTGACCCAACCAGGTGTTTGCAAGCTGTCTGCAATTCTAGAAGTCACTGGGAGGCCAGGCTTATCTAGCTAGATGCCTTTGCAACAGCTTTCAAGGCATGAGAACAACTATTCCTATCGTACCAGGTTGGTGTACAAAGACTGCAGTACTGGATTTTTAGCTGGTGACAACCACAGGAGGCTGAGAAATTGTCAAGACTGACTTCTCAGAGTATGTATGAGATGTCAAGTAACCCAGGGATGCACTAGAGGCAGCTGGAGCTCTGTGGAGCCTCATGGGAACATGATGTGAGTAATCACAGCTGCAATTCATTTCAGAGGCAAAGTTGCTTCCCTAGAGAAAGCTGGGACACTTCTGCAGAGAGGGCTGATCACTTTTTTTTTTTGTGGGAGGAAAGGCTACTTTTAGGTTCTAGTGAAGGAATTCAGTGGAAAAGCCTTCCACATTCCTCTAAGGGTGGGCATTTTAATCACAATTGTTCAGATACTGAGTGACTTTACTGGGACATAAAGGAAGTCAGTGTTAAAGCCAGGAACTGACCAAACAATCCTCCTAAACTCATGGCTTCAGTGCTGTCCTTCCTTTCTTTCTGCTGACCCTTCTTTATATGCTTTTCTCTGTTAACGCTGAATAGCTGACTCCTTGGCAGCTGACAACTCACCCTTCCTCTCACCCCTGTACAAAAGCAGCTTTTCAGGCAGAATCCGCATAAAAGAAACAGTTTGTTCTTCCTCCGCTGATTGGAAGAGCTGAGCAGCAGCAAGATTAAAACACGAAAACCTGACCCTCGGTCACATCGTATTCAAAGACAAAGCTTCCAGGGGTATCAGCAGATAGATGTAGCAGGAGACCCCCGCTCTGAAGAGCGCTGCGAGCAGGCTGCCGCTGATTACAGCGATGCACGACCAGAAAAAAAAGCCAAGTTTTCACATCCTGAAGCGGAAACGCGCTATTATTTGGTGTCGGCCCTTCGGACTAACGCAGCGGCGCGGCGGCTAGTGCCAGTCTCTGCCAGCGGACGCCTTCAGGGCAGCAACTCCGTGCGACATTAACTGCCGCCTCCGGGTCAAGACTGCGGCGGCGGCCGGGCCCCCGCATGCAAATAGCCATTAAAAAAAAATTACAACGCAGCTACCCATGGTTCCGGCGGCTTTTCTTACGAGACGCCTCCTCTCAGCCCGGGAAGCGGGAGGTCCGCGGGCAGCGCTGCCTGGGCTGCGACCAGTCGCCCCCTCTTTGCCCCCTTCCTCCCGGATGTTGCCCACCGCGCTCAGCCGGGCCGGAAGCGGGCGCGCGGGGGGCTGTGGGGGGCGGGCGCATCCGCAGGAGGTGTCGCTCGGCTGCGCCCGTCCCCCTCCGCGTTTGGTGTCTGGCGCTCTCCCTTCCCTCGGCGCGAGGCGGGGCCCGGGGCGGGC
>JANHGL010014430.1:0-32699 GCA_024611195.1 Ceyx melanurus
GGGCCACGCCGCTCGCTTTTTCCCCCCCCTCCCCACCCCGGTGTCGCTCTCCCCTTCCCGCAGCGCGCTCGGCGCCACCCGTGGGAGAGAGAGACGAGGAGCCGAGACACCGACCCTCCGGCGGTATGAACCGGCCTCACCGCGGGGCTACGGGCAGCCGGGGCCTGAGCACCATGGAGGTGAAGAGTAAGGTGGGTGCTGTGGCTACCGCGCCTGAGGGCTTGCGGGCGGCGGCGAGGCGGGAAGGAGCCGGCCTGGCCTGGCCTTGCCCTGCGGGGGCGTCTGGCCGTAATGTGGCTGTGGAGAAGGGCGGTGAGAAGCGAGGGGGCGGCGAGGGGACGGGGGCAGGGAGAGCTGCTGACTCACCTGCCGGAGGTGGCACCGGGGGCGCGGGGCCGGTGTCCGCCGGTGTCGCCTGAGTGCTCCCGAGACCGCCGCTCGGCGGCAGGCGGTGGTCCCGGAGCGCGGCTGTGGCAGCCGCCCTTCCCCACCTGGCTGCCCCTGCTCCGGCCACCGCCCTCGGGGCTCCCCGGGCTGCTCTCCTGTTACAGGGCTGCGGCGGTGTCGCTTACCGGGTGCGCTGCCTACAGGGGGGTGAAAATTAGTATTTTTGAAGTGTTTATAAAAACGGGTTGGTAGAGTTTGCCCCTTAGTTCCTTCGTGGACTAAAAAGCGTTCAGAGAAAGTTTGGGTTATCTGAGCCAAAAGAGATACTTGGAGTTGCAATTCAAACTCCAAAACCCGCCCTTCGTCGGAATTAGAAAAAAAAGTACAGTTGTTTAACTTGGTTTATTCCTTCTGCAATGTCTTTTTTGCGTGTGCGTTTTGATTTGTTTTTGTTTGTTTTTAAAGGAGTAGAGCATGGCTTGCATTGCTTGGTAGAGGAAAGCCCTGACTAACTTAAAAGTAGAGCTTGCCATCTTGTAGAGGCTTTCTGAGGATTTTACACTGGCAGTTGTTTTATGAGTGTGTATCTGTGCGTTAACGGCTTATACCAACAGTTTCTTGTTGGGAGAGCTTTGCACAATTTGGTAAATTCTCTCTTGGGGTGTATCTGCAGCCACTCTTCCTATTGTCGTTAATTTGTCGTGCTGGGTGGACAATGTCATGCTGACAAAACTTTGATGTTCTGAAATAAATTTTTGTTCTGCTTTAAACTTGTAATATTTTGTTGATACGTCATTCTGCAGTTAATGATAGAAGTTTTGGATGAGCAGTATTAGGTGGAGTGTTAATCTATTAGTTAACTCAAGTTATGCATGTTTATTTAAAACCTTCTCTTTATTGTCTGGGCAAATTGCAGGCACACCTATGTGGCAATGTGTTTTCTTCCTCTGCTAGAAAAATGTCTTTAAGAAATACAGCTTTTTTTAAAACTGGTGTGCAGTCTGCTGTTTATATTCTGTACCTTCCTTTTCTGCTAATCAAGTGCTACAGCAGCTGTATAGATGAAGCAGTCGAGACTCGTGTCGTTGTGTGGCTTTTTCAAGGATAACATAGGGCTTAAAGCTCTAGAAAATGTATGGTTGGTCTCTAGAACCTCAATGATGATGAGTTCTTTGAAGTGTTAAATTCGCTTTCCCGTGGACAAAACCAGAGAGCTCAGGAATAGTTGGTAGCTATGATTTCAAATACTAATTAAACATAGCTCTTACTGTGGTTGGTGGAGTCTTTTTTTTTCATCTATGTTCTTGTAAGATTGAAAACAATGAGTAAAAGGTATTTATAAACAAAATACTTGTTGCCTCAGCCTGGATCTCTAGGCGTACTGTTCCACCATTGTGTGTGTTTCCTTGACTTGAAATGTATCTAGGCATCACAAATGTGATGTTTTTGTTGATGTTTGTACAGAGAAGGGTGGAAGTTCTAAGGAATAAGGACTGTCTTAAGTGCATATTATGAGCAGGTTTTCAAGGCATTCCTAGAACTACTTGTCGCTAATGCATTATTTAACAGCACCTTGAAATAATACAGCATAGGAGTCATCTTCCTTTTATGAAACTAATGAATTCTGAAGAGGAAGAAGGAAGGCTTGTGTGGGAGGGACCATTACTGTGGCGTGGTCGAGGCTTTGAAGGCTTATTGGCGATGTACAGCTCTTTATTTAGATACAGGGATCGATAATCGTGCTCCGACTGCCAGGGCTGTGCCAGTGCAGCCCAACTGTCGTTGTGGTTCTATGAGCAAAATCCTTTTGTTAGTCTAGCTCATTTGATTGGGGTAATGGGTCTGAACTTGCCCAGGGGAACCCCCACAGCATATTAATTCCAGTTAGCTTTTTCTCTTGTAGAAAATGAAGTTTTATGCCCCAAACTAGAGTTCCTGGTGATGCTATGAAAGCCCCAAAATTAACTTCGGCTCTCTCTCTCTAAAATTCAGGCGTGCATCTCCCTCATGACTTGGAATAAAATTCTTTTTCAGAATGAAATCTAATCTACTGATACTACAGATACAGTTACTGTGTAGTCCATGTTCTGTTGTTACTGGAGACTTGCAGCAGCAATGTGCTGTGTTACAGAGGACTTAAAGAGTCTCTCATAAGTAAGTCTTAGTTAAGTGAGTATCTCTAGTAACTCACATCGCTTGTACTGCATTTCCCCAGGTGAGTTACCAGAGTGGCAGCACCTTTGTAAAGGGCTCAGGTGGCAGGAAGCTTTCTCTTCTTAGTCTATTCCAATCTTTCATCTCCTCTAAACTACTTATGTTGTAAGTGCAGCCCGTTTCATAGAACAGAGAGCAGTGTTTGTAAAATGGACAACATTAACCTCCTGAAATGGTTTCACTTTATGTTAAACGACTATGAATCGTCACTCGTTTACTTTTGTTTTATCTGCTTTGTAATAGTATTGAGCATATGGTAACTAAGGAAATAACCAGATTATTAGTTGCTGGGTGTTTGCACCGACTAGGTGTAAAATCACGTGGAAAATAATTGTTTGACTGTCTGGCCCTTTGCTTGCAGCAGTAGCATTTAACATCACCAAAATTGATAGTGAGGCTGTTTAGTTTTTATCACCAAATTGCATTTAAGCTACATAGTCTTTTGAAGCCAAACAATTGAAATCGATGCCATGCATGGACAATTCCTGTGGCATTCATACCTCACATAGCTGAAGAAAGAGTCGAGGGAGAGGGTGAAGTTTTCACTGACGTCATTGCCAAGTCTGCTGCTTCTGACGTAGTGGGAGTTCCTCTGGCAGGGTTTCTTTGCTTTTGTTGTAAGCAGGTATGAATCATCCCTGTGCCTTATTGTTAGTTAATGTTACTATAAATGGAGTAATTCAAGAAGAATGTTCCCAGATAATTCCTTTATTTGAAACTTTTGGAGGAGAATTGAGCGTTGGAAGGTGTAGCTGGATTTGCCGAGTTCAGAGTTAGCATGGTGTTAATGTGCTAACAACGGGGCCCTTGTCTCCTTATTTTCATTCCTTTATTTGCATGTGAGAACTCTAAAGCTTTTATTCTCCAAAAGGCTCTAATAGAATGTGAGGCAAGGGTTGCTCTGGAGGGTTGGTAATGTGCACCTTGACATCTACTATGTGTAACATATACCTGAGTATGTGATACTGAGGCTCAAACTTTCAGTCAGTATTCTGTTCCATGTGCCCTTTTGTTCTACTTAAAACTCAACCTGCTAAAGAATCATTTAAAGTCTTTATGTTCACTGTAGTTCTGCAATAGAACTAAGGAAAAAATGCCACCAGCTGACTTTGTTGTTCTATTTTTTATTTTTTTTAATGATTAATTTATTACCCTTCTAATTCCTATACACCCTGGTCTGCTTTTAGCAACCTGGCTGCTGCTCTCAGTTCCTCTTAGCATCTTTGGTAAGTTGTGTGCCCGATATGGAGGCTTTGGGGTAATTATTATCAAATATTCTGTTTCCTTTGGGTCCTGCCAACGTTGGGCAGAACATTATAGTTTTACCAGTTATGCATGCTAAAATTGTAATTTAATCTACATCAAATACTTACTCTTATTTGCGTTCAGTTTAGTCTTATGCCTGCTACTACTGAAACATTGTTAGGATTGGTTTTTATTGTTTGTTACATTGGTGATTTAGCAGACTGAAGTTTAAGTTGACTAAAGAGCTGATTTTTTTTTTTTAATTATAATTATACTGACTAAATGCAAATGCTGCCTCTGAAAATAGTGGCAGTGATTAAATAGGTGTTTTGTTTTGTCTTTTTAAAATATATTTTGCGATTCTTTTCTGTGTTATACCTTGGAAAAAACGATGTTTTGAAGGACTATGCAATCAAAAGTTGACTCGATCATGCAGGCAAATCTGAATGCTCTTAAGGAGTAGTGGCTGGTTGCCTCCTTTATGTCTCTTTAGGTAAGAACAGAATTTACTTGAGATCGGTTCACTAAAGATTTACCACATGTAGTTGGTACTTAAAAGTAGCAGCCATTCTTTGTGGCCTTCACTTCGAAGTGGCTTTTTCATTTGTTGCCCAGTCAACTGGGGAATCTGAAAGTTCTGCAGAGGTCAGCCATAGCTGTGAGACAATCCATACACACTGTTCCAGACTGCACTGAAATCTTTGAAAAACTTCCAGGTAGTCACATACCGTGGGAGGTTAATCATCATCTTGTCTTCCAGCCACCAACATCACTGCTGGCTATGAATTCTGTCCCTTACAGAGTGTGGCTGTTCCAGAAGCATTTAAGATTTCTGCAGTTATCTTTGCAGTAGTTGGTCACCTTAATGCCAGGGTCCCATATAATAGTGAATGCCTTGACCTAAATGGAACAAGGAAAACAACTTTTTCTTACTCAAAAGTATATGTTTTATCAAGACCAAAAATAGTTACAACTTTGGGAAAAAAACCCCAAACAAAATCAGTCTGAACTGACCTTTTTATGCCACTTCAAAATTATTTATTGCCATTTTTTTAGTGTACTTCTAACTCCATAGCATTTCTTGTTCACTATTCTGTGCTTTGAGGTGGTTATTTTGCATGTTAATGATGTATGATCTATTCTGTTGTAGTTTGGAGCAGAATTTCGACGATTTTCTCTGGAGAGATCCAAACCTGGGAAGTTTGAGGAGTTCTATGGATTATTGCAGCATGTGCACAAGATCCCAAATGTCGATGTGCTAGTGGGATACACGGACATTCATGGAGACCTGCTGCCTATCAATAATGATGACAATTACCATAAAGCAGTTTCCACAGCCAATCCTCTACTCAGGATTTTCCTTCAGAGAAAAGGTAAGTGCACTCGAAGTCCATGAATCATCTGTTTATCTAATTACACTCTGTTACAGTAAACACTGTGACGTATGGAGGAAAAAACCCTTCAGTCATATTTCATCATGTTGAATTCCCTCATAATTGTGGATCATGAAAGGTATTCACAACCTGCCTCTCTTGCAAGAGCTTCCTCAGGCAACCTATTTATATTCTCTGTTGGTTTTTTTTTAGTTCAGTTCAAGTCAAGTTAAATCTATCAAATGTTTCTTTCTAGATTTATGTAAGCAAATTAAACTTTACATCTTTAGGGTTTTCTTCTATGTATGTTGAATGCCTTTAGCTTAAAATTTTGATCTTGATCAGACAAGAAAGAAGCCATTAAGACAACTTTCAAGATTCCTTATTTAAATAAAGTATTAAATATCAGTATAAATTAAGACTAGCATATTACCAAGTTAGTCTTTATTACATTTTCCTAATAAACATTCTGAAGCTTTCCAAATGAGATGTTTATTTCAGTATAAGCAAACCTCAAATGTGAATACTGCTCAATTTATTTTACCTTTAAAAATGGTATGTCTTCTAGACACTGCTATTTGTCTGTCTTCTAGTGTCTGTTTGTTTATGAAAGAAAAAAAAAACAATTGATGCTTTATTTCTTTTTATCCAGCAGAGCATATTCAATATATAAAAGGGGAGGAATCTAGCAATGTGATTGGAATTCTCTGGTTAAAAACAATTTCAAGAAAACCTGATCACTTAGGAGTGTGAGTGCATTGTGTGTTCCTGTTTATGGATGTGTGTGTGTGTGTGTGTGTGTGTGCAATTCCCATCATACCTGTGTGTGGACACGTGTGTGTGTGTGTGTGCAGTTCCATCATAATAAATCAGTCAGCTGACCTTTGAACAGCAGACTGCTTCTTGCCTGGCTATTTCATAAAGCTGTGCAATGCTTCTGGTTGTTGCCAAGACAGGCTTATTTTCCTTAGAAAATAAATACTTGGGCATCAGAGGCTTTTATCAACTTTCCCACTCCAAAAATTTAATAAGCTCCACAGCAGCCAGACACACACAGAATATTCAAAACCAGTGTGGCTGCTTGCCAGCTCCTGTGCCTCTGGCAACCTGTGTTTGTTTTGTTTGTACTGAGCATAGTATAATCAGTAAGGCCTGTGTTTTCAGTCCTGTATTGCCGAAGGAATTACCTATTTGCTTTAATAGAACCTGGAGGCAGAAAAGGTCTATGATGCCATTTAATCTCCTACAGTAGCCATATGACGGGAACAGATAAGCCACTTTGTCAGGCTGGGATTATTGAGTTTGTATTTTAACACCATATGTTTTTAGATTGTTGCTAATGTTACATGTCTAATGCTGTTACTAGTGTTACATTTGTAACGTCTTATACTTGGACTATGCATTCATTTTAAGCAGGAGGGATTATTTCTTCTCTCTGGTGCAAGGAATTGATAATAAAATTCATATAATGCCTAGAACTAAAAATAAGATTATCCCACTTAACTTTTCCTGCAGATCAGTTCTTAGCATGATAAACTTACGTAGAAAGTATCAGTTGTCATCACCTTCCCACTGAGAAAGGAGTCCTCTGACTATAGAGTTTTGGGGAATAAAGAACTTGGAGTGGTATCTGAGTCCATCTGAGCTGTGCTTTCTTCTGAATTAGTTCTGACATCATTGATCACTTCTGTTGATTAGATTGCAGTTTTTATTTCATTAACACCTTTACTATATAGAGCAGAGGTTTGTTTGATGGAAAATAAGGAAAGAGCTTGATTCTGTATTTCATTTGTAATAATTTGCATGTAATTAGTTAGCTATGTCATAAATTCTGCAGCATAATTTGTCATAAATTCATTTGGTTGGACAATCTTTGATTTCTGTACCTCTGAAAATGGAAATCAAGCATCTGAACAAATACCTGCTATTGATGGAGCAGCTTTGATCTGTGCTGTTTTGGAACTATAAGTAGTAAGTAACACAAGTTAATTTTCCACCTGCAAAACCAAAGCTCCTTGTGGCTTTCTTACATTCTCTTAAATTATCTGAAAAAATTCTGTGGGTTTTCTAATAGAACTTTGATGCTTTTTTATTTATTTCCAGCAATAATAGTTGGGAATTTTAGATCTTTGGCAAAAAGCCAGTGTGGGGAAAAGAGAGTTTTTGCTGTCTTAAAACATAGGAAATTTTGTTCTACTGTCTGTCCTATTTAGAAGCTACATGCAATTTGTGGAAAGCTAACATAAGGTATAAGCAGACTACAATAAAATCTAGGGTAAATAGTATTAACTTCTTAGTATTCTGCATCCAAGGAATACTTCAAGGGGTTGAAATGACAGCAACAAGATGCTTTTGCAATGTTTTAATAAGTGACAATTGTGATAATGTGACTGAAATTTCAGGAATTTTGTTGTGCACTCTTGTGTTCAATTCTGATTCTTAATTTATGAAGCTAGAAAGTTGTCTGTCCTAAGCATTTATGTATATTAGTTAATGTGGGAAGAAACCAAGGGAACCTGTACTGGTATGAAATGAAATCATATTATTCCCCTTAGACTCATCTAATTGTATTTAACTAAATTACTTTATTTTAAACTGCAGCAGTGCTAAATCTAAACTGGAGCTTGGCACTGTGTGAGTCAAGAACAGCTATCAGTCTGTGAAAAACAGTTGCTTATTGGAATTTCATTCTGCAGTTTAACATATTAACAGGTACTGTTGACATCTGGAATTTAAAGGTTAAAGTGATGTGTCGTGATTAAATCCAGATGTATGGGAGTCACTCTGTCTGTGAGAAAAATGTTAGTGAAGATAAAATGGTGGGGGGGGACATAGTCCACACAGGCCCTTAAGGGCAGTTCAATGTGGGAGACATTGCATTGCAAATACAAGAAAAATAATGTTAAAATGTGTATTTCGTTATAAGGTTCTTACAACTCACTTGCAGGATATTAAACTGTAATATATAACTCCTGTAAATTCTGCATGTACAGTTCAGTGTTTACCTGGGTGTATGTACTAAAAAGTGAATTCATTGCTCAATTCATTTGTGTCTTTTCTTAGACTTTATCATGGAGAGGCTCTATTTTGGTGAAAAGCGAGAAGGGTTGGCTTTTTAAACAACTCTATGGAATAGCTAGCTGGCTGGAGTCCTCTCCCTAAAATCACAAGTTAGTTTCCTAAAATTGTTTTGTGTTAACTTGTGACTAAAGAGGGAAGATTTCTTGGTGGTTGTTCAGAAATGATAAATAGTGTCTGTTTCCCAATGTGATAATGATTTGGGGGAGTTGAAAATGTAGTTCTCTACGTTGCTTTAAAATGCTTTCCTAATCTATTTTCATATACCTGCCTGAACTAGCAAGTAGATTGGTTATTTGTCAGCTTTTGTTTGAAACGTTGATAAGTATATCCAGATTGGTGCCACCTTGAGCTTGAAACTGCAGGGGGAAGAATGGTTGTTGCCCTAGGTGGACGTTCTCCCTCCTTAGCACTATCTGTAGTTAACACCTTGGCCTTTGGCTTTATGCCAAAATATTTTTCCTCTGCAGCATTAAACTGATTAGCTGGGTACCAGAACAATGATGCTTTTGTCTTCAAGTATATTGCTTTAGAAAATTTGTTTAGCAGTGGAAGAGAGGTTGAACAGAGTTGTGCTGCTTGGCTGAGATGTGGAGAGATGAGGTTTTCATCAGCCTTTCACTATTTCTTTTTTTCCACAAGTTATGTAACCGTCTAAGGTTTGTGCTTGCTTTGAATGTTTAGATCACTACTCTTAGTTACAATGCAAAACAGATACCCTCTGGTGCTTTATAGTCTCTTAAATGTTTTGACATGTGGCTTGCAGTTTTGGGATGCTTTTATTTCAACAATGTGTCATGTAGTTTAAGAATTAAGTTTCTAAAAGCAGAAGCACTGTCTCACTTCAGATTTCTGATTGCATGTTTGTCTTCAGAAAGAGACTTTGAAAGATTATATTTTTTCTGATAAATGCTTTTCTGATCATAGTTGTTGTTTAAAAAGCACTTCTGGATCTGTCAGTTCACAAACATATATTTACATGATACTTCTTTCAAAGCCAGTCCTTTTGCAACTATCTCCCTGCTTCTTTACTAACAGAAAATGATGATTTGGATGAAAGTTTTCAGCTTTATCAGCTCATATTTGTGGTAATTTCTGTGACCTATCATTGTTGGGGAGGGAAGCAGTGAATAGTTAAATTGAATTCTTGGGTAAAGAGCACAAACTTACTGGGCATTTGCAGGACACAGGAAATCTACTTCTTGGATGTACCAAATGTGTATGTGCTTGTATATCCACTGCACACCAGACTTACCATGTGGGTATAGAAGGCCTGAGTGACAGGAGAGGGATCCTGGTATGTGGCCTGCTGTGAGGATGAAGAAGCCTTACAGCCCACTGTGCCAAACTGGGAACATCAAATATTATATACATTTTATATAACAGAATGTGTAAATTACCAGATACTCTGATTCTTTGAGAAGAATCTGGATGTGTGTACTTCTAGTTTAAGGTGAAAAATCCCCAAACTTAATACTTTTCATTGTTGCAATGCATGTGAAAGAGCACTTGTAAGAACAATACAAACACTATTTGGATATTCTGTTTTCTGGTGTCCTATTTTTAAACCAACTCTTGGAGTTAAAGCAGTAGAAACCTAGTGCTTCACTACCATCAATATGTTACTGTCTCTACACTGGAGTTTTCATCAGCAACTTGCACTCTAGCACAAATAAATTATGCATGTGCAGGTTTTCTATTTTCTTTAGATGAGCTTACTCAAAAAAAAAAGTATGTCTTAAGGTCTGAATATTATGAAACTAATCAGTCAAAATGCTTCCAACTTATTCAATGGCTCTCTGGAGAACTTCCTAAAGAACAGTGCTCTTCTGGAGCAACGTGGTGGTAAATGCCTAGAAATATCTGTCACTACTACTAACCAAAAATAAGTGGAGCTTTTGAAATAAGGCAAATGAGGCTTCTTGTCTGTGCAGTGTCCCTCTGGTCCTTGCAATACTTTTCTTTATAGTCTTATTTAATATACCAATGATTGTGCAGCCTTAAAAAGAGCTCTAAAGAATCAGAGATCTATGCCACTTGGGCATGGGCTGCACAAAAATGTTTTTACATAGTTTTTGAGATCACTATGATACAAACCACCTGCTGGTGGGGGAGAGGGAAAATCCATGACCTAATAAAAAAATAAGCATCCTGACAAGCACCATGGCTTGATCCCATCTCTGGTAGTGCCCCTGGGGGTGCAGCCCCAGGATCTGTGCTACTGTCGCTGCTGCTGTGAGATGTTGAATCCTGATCAGCTTGTCCAGGTGGGCCCCTGGGTCTGTTCAGCAGCTTACTCCCCAGCCTCTGCAGAGCACTCTGCTTATCTCAGGTGCAGGACTTTGCACTTGTCTTGTTAAACTTCATCCAGTTCTCGCAGACCCCCTCCTTGATTTAGATTCATTTTTAACTGATGAGCCCAAGGAGACAGGAAAGCAGATTTTGCAGAGGCTGTCTCAGTGGGTAAAATGGGAGAGAAAAATCCCTTTGGTGCTATCAATTTACACTTCTCACATGAAGTGAGAGGAGCACTGTGTGGTGTCTGCTAAAGTAACACATGTGAACAGTTTGTGTTAGTTCATTCAGTAACTGGTGCAGAAACACTGGGCTGGGTGAAAAGATCCCAAATGTGAGAAACACCAGAAGTAAAAATTTTACTATGCAAGGTGGGTCTGATATTCTAGAGAGGCACCCATATCCTCCCAGAGTAACTGAGAGCTTCACAAAAGCCACTCCAGAATATTTTATGGCCATGTAGACTTCTTTCTCTTATAAATAGTTCCAGAAGTTTTAATAGTTCCAGAAGAAATAGCTTGTGTCAATTAAGTTGTGGAACAACTTTATCTGTAAACTTTACTTTGATGCAAAAGATTATCGGTCTTCAGCAAACAGTTTTATCTTCTTCAAGTTGTGATTATCTTTTTAAACAACGAAAAAATTAAGTGTAAATGAGGCCATCAGGATGCATTTTTTTAAACCATGTTAATTATTTTATTACTGTTGTGTACACATAAGGTATGAGTTTATAACAAATCTCCGTTTTTTTGTGGGCTAATTTAAATTTTGTTATTTTCCTGTTGTCCTTTTAGAATACTAAGTCCAAGGCTGCCTTAGTAGACTCATCATTTTATGCTTAAACTGTTCTGTTTTCAGTAATCCTAATGTCTGGGGAAGGGGGGAGTTAGTATTATGTGCTTGAATAGTATCAGGCTATTGCTTCAGAACTCCTATCTCTGTTCTATTTTGCTTAAAGCATTAGAAGAATCCAAATATAACTGGTATGTGTCCATAGATCTTCATCTTAGCCTTGGGAAAAAAACCTGATTTACCAACTTACTGTGTACTTTTTTCATCAGCAATTGACAGGGCTCCTGAAATTTCACACTAGGATAGCATTTCTGTGGTTATTTCAGTTCACAGATTGTAATGTATAGCAAGTCCTTTATTTCTTGACTGCACCAATGGCATCTTAATGTGATAATACAAAGAAATCCCAGTTTCTCCAGGTCTCAGGGTCAGTGTAAATAAGTTCTGCTTATTTTTTATTATTTGTCTTATTTATCCACTGCAGAAAAGAAAAGCTATGCAATGTTGCAAAAATCCAAGTGTAAGTTCAAGGAAACTGGATCCTAGTGTGTTTTTGCTCAATGTTTTTGGAGAGCTATAGCATGTTAAGAAGGAAAATGCAAGCTTCCCTTGGAAAATGGGTATTTCAGTCATAACTGCTTCCGTAGATGATGTTTTTCTCTTCCATGAAAAGTGTGTGTATGACTTGCATGCACCATTTGCATACTTCTCTCTCAAACTGTGGCAGTTACAGCATTGCCTGTAGGAACAGCTTGGCTTGAAGTATTTGTGTGCAAGATCTTTGTTTCTGCTCCACAGCCATTTTACCTACATGGCATGGGGGCAGGGAAGAGAGTGCAGAATGGAATAAGCTTTCTGGAGTTTGAATCCAGGTCACTTGGCTGGCTTCCAGGAACTAGGCAATAATAGGCACACTGGCTGCTTTCCCTTTTTCATTCTTTCTTTTCCAATGATCTGAAACCTGAGGAGAGAAAACTAACAAGTGGAATTACTCTGAATAAAATTAAAATGTTTCTAGGAATGTACTCTGTCCATTCTAACCATTCTCTCAAGCAGCTACAATATAGTTCTTTGTGTCGGCTGCTACTTGCTTTAATTTTTTTTGTGTACTGCCTTTCCAAGAGAATTATTGACTTCAATGACTCTCATAACATTGAAGTCCTTGAAATATTTCTGCTACAGCAAGACAGGAACCTTCTAGATTAGCTATCTCATTCTGCTAAGCTAAAACATTACAGCAATGTGATCTGGAGCCCTGAAAAAAATGTTTTAATTCTCAATGTGCTATGTCTTGCAGAAGATGCAGACTACAGTGCCTTTGGTACGGATACCATGACTAGGAAGAAAAATGTCTTGTCAAACGTGCTGCGTCCAGATAATCACAAGAAGAAACCTCACATTGTCATTAGCATGCCCCAGGACTTCAGACCGGTGTCTTCCATCATAGATGTAGATATTCTTCCAGAAACCCATCGCAGGGTGCGGCTTTACAAGTACGGAACTGACAAACCCCTGGGGTTCTACATCCGAGATGGGTCCAGTGTCAGAGTAACACCGCACGGGTTAGAGAAAGTTCCAGGGATTTTCATATCTAGGCTTGTCCCTGGAGGTCTGGCTCAAAGCACAGGCTTGCTGGCTGTCAATGATGAAGTACTGGAGGTGAATGGAATAGAAGTTTCAGGAAAAAGCCTCGATCAGGTTACAGACATGATGATTGCAAACAGCCGTAACCTGATCATTACAGTAAGACCAGCAAACCAGAGAAACAACGTTGTGAGGAACAGTCGGACTTCGGGCAGCTCGGGTCAGTCTACTGAATCCAGCCTTCCCAGCAGCACACCAAATATTTTGGCAAATTTCTTGCAAGGAGAAGAGGAGAGCGATGAAGAGGACATCGTTATTGAAGACAGCGGTGAGCCGCAGCAGATTCCAAGAGCCACACCTACCAGCCAGAGCCTAGAATCGTTGACACAAATTGAACTCCATGAGTCAACACAAAATGGATTCCTTCCTTCCAATGAGATGAACTTGAACCATTCAGCAGGCAGCATTAGCATGGAATATGAAGTACAAGATCCCGAGCATAAGTCATTAGAAGAAGATGGAACTATAATAACGCTATGAAATTACTTTGGTGTAGTTTGTATTATGTAAGGATGCCATACATGTTTTAATTTGACTTAATATATGTAAAGCATTTTATACCTCTCCATCTACCAAGCACTGCAGTTAGATTAAAAGGAGGGAAAAAAGTAAGTACAAGAAGTTCAAAATTATGTAAGTTGACTAACTTTGGTTAATTCTGCACTTCAATGTAAGTACTTCAGAAAGATGGAAAGTTAGTTGATAAATGATTGAAATTGGATGAGGAAAATTGAAAATGAAGGATAGCTAAGAGATGGCTGTGAGCTTTTTTTGTTTTAAAGGTACTTGATTTTTTTTTTATGTTTTTTTAATGCAGAATACTACTTGTTCTATAAATGTAAACTTCCTTTTTTTGTTCCATTATCTAATGTACTGTGGTCTCATGTTCATCTGAAGTGCTGCTTTAGCCACTTCATTCCTGTTCTGGACTGCTCTTTAGCTGGTAGAGCTTTGTGTGGCTCTGTGTATGAGGAAACAGTAAAATAAGCAGAAATATACATAACAGAAATAAGCATGGGAAGAGATGTTCATGATCAGTCTAGATCCGTGAGTGACACAGTGAGCAGCAGGGCTAAGTCATAGTGTTCTGTAACTTGGCAAGAGTCAGGATTTGAAGGTGGGAGCTTCTGAAGTTGACTATTCTTTTGTAAGGGGATGTGCAACCACAGGCTCATTAGTCATGCACCTTTACTGTTTAATGGCCAGCTAAGCTTACTTTTAATTACTATAGTTTTGAAATTGAAGTGTGAAAGTCTTAACACCTATGCATCAAATTTTAGTTTGCAGTATTTAAGGATATAATTTGATTTAGTTGCTAATCCCTGTAAATTTCAAATAAATTAAATGTAAAATTAATGGTATGGAAATAATGTGTTAAAATCACAGTTCTAGTAGAAGCTGTAAAGGTTTCTGCTAACAAAGGTTTGTGTAGAGTCTGAACTGTAAAAAGTGACTCTTATCAAACCTGAGCAAGTTCTAATAGCTTCAGTTAAATCCCTCGATTTTAAAATAAAATTAAAAAAAAAAATCAGAAGGAGGCTTTACTGGAACTTGCTTGAGCCATTTGATATTAAATAATTCATTACAATGAACTAAACTGTAAACACTGATCTTTGTGTACCACTGTCTGGGTGTTTTGAGTATTACAAAGTTGCTGTATGTAAAACAAAATATTGAGGACCAGTCCTGAGATGCAAGTGCATAAGTATGTGTGGAATGAGCTGTGAAGCTGCTTAGGAGAATTGCAGGCAGAGGCATGGCATTCTGCCTTCCCTTTCCTCTTCCAGCATCTCCTGCTGTCCGTTCCCAGCCTGACCCTTCTCTGGGAACACAAGTTGTGGCAGGAGAATGAGATGGGGCCAAATAGGACTGGGAAGGAGGAGGGATGGAGCTTCTCACCAGGGCTCCAGTAGTCTATGTAAACCTCCAAGAACAGAAGCAGGAGCTACCAGTTCTGTGCTGTAGTACTGTGCTTACAGAGCCAGTAGTGTAGGTTCTTGGGTCCGTGTTCTACAATGAGTGAGAAAGGAGACTCTTTTCCCCTCTCAGTCTATCTTGAGGAAACATCTACCTCTGATAACTTTACTAACATGTAATTAACTGTAAGTTTAATGTTAAGGCATCTGTAAAAATTTCATAGGATATCAGGCTAAAACTGTATTTAAGATTTTTATGATGAAAACAAGTTGCTTCACAAGTTACTGCTGTTTCACTTTGCTGAAGGCAGATTTTAAATTCTTATCTCGTGAGCAGTAGTGTTTTCAAGCCTTCAATGCCATTGGAGTTCAAACCTCTCAGATGTCAAGACAGGTATTCACACCCACTTGGATAGAATAAAATGGACAATGGTACTTTGCAAACACAGGTTAGTTCTGCTTTGTCAGATTTATTTATGGTCTCTTCAGTGTGCATATGAAGATGCCCTGGAATCTTTTCCAGAAGCAGGAATTTTGAAGTGTTTTATAATAATTATTAGCAAAATAAGGAAATGAAGTAACTAAATCCCCTTATTGTGAAATGAGGAAAGTAAATGTTCATTCTGCAACATGTAGATTTAATTATATGTGTTTTCTGTCAGTGCTGCTCTACACTTCCTTTATTTAAGGAAGATTGTTTACTTTAAACTTTTTTTTCCTTTATCAAAAGACTTTCCTTCCTGCATTAAATCATCAGTGGAGGGCAACTGTCATTTATTATGCTAGTTTGCACTTCTGTGCCTTTTGTTTACTTGAATGTATTGTGAATAATTGAAGGAATAAAGGCACTTGGCTGAGAAATGAGGTCCACAGATACAGAAAAAGAACTGGTAGTGCACTTAAAACAGGTGTAAGGTTTTAATCCAGTGGAAATAGATCATGGGCCTGAGGTGGTATATTGGGATGTTGCAGCTGGGATAGTAGCTGTGAGCTGTGAACCTGCAGGGGGGTTCAGTGGGAGGAGTCGAGAGTGGTGGGAGCTGGGCTGGAGCTGCCAGCCCCGGCTCTTGCCAGCCTCTGTGTACAACGTGTGTGAACACTGACTATCTGCCAGTATTAGGGACTTGCAGAAATTCAGCTAGGGTCCTACTCTACATTGCATGAGGATTCATCTCTTAGGCTCTTTCCTGAAAACTGATTAATCTAAATATGAGATAATGACTTTTTGACACATCACATTCTGTTTTACAGAAACTCGGTAGCGTAGTAAGACTGAGCATTTGGCACGTGCTAAAAACCACTAGAGTAAACCTAAAAATAGGGGGTTTAATGTATTTACAGTTAGAATGACAGACTGCACAGCATGTAATTGCTTAATGCTGCAGTTACCATGAAGTTCTTCCAATATCTTGCTAATGCATACACTGTTAATTACAAAATACTTGTAAATTGTTACTTCAGGATGATCAGCGGTTGATTGAGTGGCTAAACTTCATTTTATATAGAAATGATACTGGGGTTCAGTATAAGGTTTTTTAAAAATATGCTGATATTGTTAGCCTTTCATTCACTACCTCCTAAATTTTTAACATCTTTATGGTTTTCTCCCTGGAAGAAAATACTTAAAGGCTTGACTGTTTTCTATAGATTTTATCTTTAGCTAAAAAAAATTAAAAATCCAGAAGTGATAGTGAGGATGCTAAGCATGATTGACAATGTTATGCTGCTGGTAATGTAAGCTTTGTGTATTGAGTATCCTGTCTGTGTAAATTGTCTTTTCAATCCTGATTTTATAAATTAATTTATAAATATCCACAAATTATTTCAAAATGGAACGGAAAACTAAAATTCCTTTGACTAGTGTTATATGTTGTGTACATGCACAGTGGGGGTTCAAGTCATTCCTAACCTGCAACTGGGAGATTTAAGTGCACCTTAATAGGAAAAAGAACAAATTCTTAATAGAATTAAGATGCATTTGAAGTTCTGCTATGATACTGGAGAAGTCAAGCCTAACTGTGAATCATTTTTTCTTTTTTCCACAGCTGAATTAAATTTAGGACAATGTTCTCACAAGCTGTCTTTAACATGTGTATTTTTGTGAATATTATGTATTTTCTAATTAAATTTTACTTGCAATGTGATTTTTACATGAATGAACTTGTTTAAAATGTCAAATATCAGTATTTTTCTTACAACTTTAATGTATAATGTACATTGGTATCTCACTGAATGAAGATTGATTTTACAGAATCAAGCTAGATGTAGTTGTATATTAGTCTTATATTTTTACAGACTGGAATAATAAATGGATATAGAAATAAAATGTTTTTTCTCAATTATTTTGTCATATTAAAAATGAGGATGAATGTATCCTCTTATTCTCAAGTGTAATAGTAGAGGCTTTTTCTCTTTTTTTTTTTTTCCTTTTGTCTCAGTGGGCTCTGTCCTCATAGCAGTCTTAAATGTTTCCTTCCTCTTCTGCCTTCCCTGAGGTAAATCTCTATGCAGGGCAGGTATGCAACTAATCTGTGATGTGCTTTTTCCTACAGTAGCTGCAGATACTGAATCTTGCATTGTGTCCCTTGCCTGAGGACTGCTCACAGCAAAGTTTAGACCATGAGGCCTGGGAGATGTTTTCCTCATCCTCCATCACCCTTGGCAAGTGCTGCTGGTGATGTAGAGGTTTTCACTGTTAGTGTAAGTATCTGGTGTAATTGTCTGCATTAAAGTTGCATTAACCCATTCTACTCACAAATATTTTCTCCTGCTCTGGCAGCCCTGGTAAATATTTACCCAGGGACAAAGACTGGAGTTCTGTTTAGTGCTTTTGTGTAAGGCTTTTGTGGCTGCTGGTCTTGGGGCCAGTTGTTGACTTCTGTTCCATACCTTCCTTCATATATGTGTGCCTAGCTTCCTTGGCATGGCAAACAGTTCAGTGAAGCTAAGTGTGCACATGTTGGGAGGGGAAATCTGCCTTAATTTTTCATATGTAATGATGAATGCCAAGGAAACTTGCTTCTTGGGACCCCGTCCCTGGACTGTGATAGTGAAAATATCAGTCATGTATTTGCATAAAAATCCAGACTATGTTAGGATGGGAATAAAGGACAAAACTGATAACACGTTACTGTATAAAACAATGGCTCAGCGATACTTTCAATATAGTCTGCCATTCTGATTGCTTATTTTCAAGAAGGGTATCAGATTGAAGAAAAAAAATAATGCCTTCTGCATTATCAGGTGTTTTTAGTATAACAAAACTTAGAAGAGGACTGCTCAGCCTTAAAAGACTTGTGAAAAAGCAATCAAACTGTGTGTAAACAGCTTTGTACGAAGAAATATCAACAGATGAAAATGTCCACTTACCAGCTTGAGTTATTTGATTAATACTGGCTAATCTCCCTAAGGAGTAATTTTTAAGGAGATAAAAAATTTATTGTATTTGGAGGACACTGTGCAAGGTATACTTCAACAAAATTAGTCAGGTGTTGACATGAACATGAACTCTGCAAATGCATCTCCTCCAGCATTCCTTGGTTTAGGACTCCCAGTCAGCGTGGGGTGCTGTCACAGAGGCAGGATGTTCTCTTTGCAGCCGGAGCACAGGCTGTTCAGCCAGATTGTTAGTATCCATTGATGTTTCTCTACCTTCTAGTAAGTTTTCATGTATGAGAATTTGTCCAAAGAAAAAAAACACTAATAATCAAGGGGGTGGGTTATTGCAGGAGCAAAGATTGATGAACATGTCCTCATAAATGAATATATTGAAGACAATGTAAGCTTCATAGGGCACTTGGATGAGAACAGGAAGAGTAGACTAATGCTGCTGACACTGGCCCAAACTGCTCCTGCAGTGGAGGCAGAGGACAGAAGCTAGTCGAGGACACTAAAGGAGTGACTCTAAAATGCATCCTCAAGCACGGCAGCAACGCTATTTCGACAGTCGCTGCAATACCTACCGGTTGTTTTCCTCACTAGGAAACAAATCTAAAGGCAGACTGTAACTTGCCCTGCTGCTGCCTCCTTGAGGAAGGAATGCAACCGCTACAGACGATGCAGTAACATTGTCCTTCAGTGACAGCAGTACTCAACGATAAGGTTTTAACAATGTGGTAGGACTTCAGCTCTTTTATGAAATATCTATTTTTTTGCAGATGAAAAGACTTTCTGGGATTTTCATAAGTAATTAACTGAAAATTCTCTCTCTGGTATACCAACAGGAGTAAGATTTAGACTAGTGCTAAATACCCTTACAGCTAAATAGCTGAGACATCTAGTTTCAGACTTGCCTGAATTATGCCTGATAAATGTGTTCCTTGCAATATTCAGATACTCTTAGCTGTGTTGGGTAGTGCTAGAGAGGAATAATCAGCTTCAAGGTAGCTTCTTAAATGGCTTCCAATACTAGCATGAGGAAAAATGCTTTGGATGGTAATAATATTGTTCTTGGATGCTGTAGAAGTATGCAAGAAATGGCACAGCTGGTTTGTGGAGAGGTGAGATTGTAGCCAAGGATTAAGAATTTGGACTCTTTTAACTTGTGTACTTTCCCTCTCAACCAGGAGATAAATTTGTCTCTAAGGACTTAATGTAGTATGCTCAATTTTAAAAGTGCTTTAGAAATGTGAAGCACAAAGCAATTTGAAGAAGTGCTGTGCTATTTAAAGTGTTTCTTACTACAGCAATTCAGAAGTGTTGTATCATTTCCTGTCCTTTTAATTAACATTCCTTTCTACTTCAACTGCCATTTTATTATCTGATAGTATAAGGAAATATTTTGCATTTCATCAGTCTGAAAGACTTGTCAGGCTCTGATGTTACATTTAAGAATGTAAGAGCATATTTATTGCCCTCTCATTTGCTGTGGGGCTTTTTTTGTAGTCACAGATGCAATGGCAATGCTCAGGAACAAGGAATGGAGTTTGAGGGACAGGTGAGAACAGCAGATGATGTGAGAGGAGCTAGAGAAGGTAGGGATGTCACCCAGTGCAGGGGTTCTTATTTGTATAAAAAAACACAGAGCCAACATTTTAAAGGTGTGGTTACAGCAGCTAATGAAGTCAAAGTCCCAGCATACTGCAGACAGGAATACTTCATTTTGCAATAGTCAAAAAGCTGTTCAAGCTGGTCAATTACAGATGCTGTCTCTACCTGCAGACTCTCATAGCTGTAATGTTAAACTGAGGCACAAAAAAGGTATCCCTGTTGTGAGGGTCTGGAATTCCTCCAAGGCTTTTCTTCCTCCCCCTTTTGCTGGTTTGCTATTGTTCTGGATGCTGTGGACCCTGTAAAAGAAAAAGTGGCTTCTCATCTTTCTGTTGGAGGATGCGAAGAGATTTAGATTCTTAAAATGCTGAGGAGAAAGTACTGAATATATAAATAGAATATCTCTGACTTTCTGAATGCTACATAAGGTTACATAAAATGCTTGGACTTGGAAATTTTAAATCCTAATAGCTTAAATCTCCTAATAACCTTATGTCTGCCCTTCATACTCTTTCTGTCCTGTGCTGTAAAATGGGAAGAATAGATATTTTGCACACTTAAAAATGAGCCAAAGGTACTGCAAAAAAAAAAAAACTACTTGCAATTTGGGTGTTTATTAAACATTGAAATGCTATTAAGTATCTTTCAGAAATATTTCAGGTGGTTAGTAACTGGATCTGTGTAGAAAATCAGTTTGATATCTTCAGTCATCCTGCAAAATTAGTATATTGGGAAAAAAAAATAATGAAGTAATCCAACATGTGTCTTGTATTTTGGCTGTGCTGTATTCAGATAAACTGTTAGGATAGTGAAGATAGAAGGGTTATCCTAATCTTGCAGTTCAGATGCAGAGGTCATGAACCATTTGGTCACAGAAACATACAATGCCTGATCTGTTCTTTTCAGCACTGTTTTCTTGAGAGGTTTCCTCTACAGTAAATAATTAGTGCTAAACATAAACATACCAGTGCTAAAGTTCACATAGACAGCATAGTCTGCATGAAATCATCTGGAGGAACCTAGTTAGTGTTAAAGCACTAAATACTGGCTCCTTGTGTTTCTTCTAAACATACCTCTTCTCACACTCTTCTCCTACGATAGGTAACTAGTTTTAGAACAGTTAATCTGTGATCTTGCCTGGCCTTTGCAAAATACAGACTATATATATTTGTTTTTTTAAGAATGCTAACTTGACTTTAAATTTCTCCCATTGATTGGCAGTAACTTGGTCTTGTCCCAAGCCAAGAAAAGCTGTGGATGATGGTGCAGGCCTGTTGTGGCTGCCTGCTCTGCATATGCACCCAAAACTACCTTGATATAGTAAAAAATATCTGGAAATAGATCACGTCTCCAGCGGTAGCGGGAAACACTGCCTCTCGCCTCCTGCCCTGCTGCTGCAGAGCCCCGGGCCCTGCCTCGGTCCCCTCCACGCTGACACCCTGGGCGGCGGCACCCGCGGGCCTCGCGCCCGCCGCCTCGCCCGCAGCCCTTGCCGCTCTCGCCGCGCGCCGCTAGATGACGCGCGTGGCCCGCGGCGGCGGGAGGGCAGCGCTGAGGCGGCGCCGCGGCACCGGGAAGCTCCCGGCGGCGACGGCTGGGCAGGCGCCGGGCCTGGGCGGGGAGGAGGAGCGGCAGGCGAGGGCGGAGCGGTGGCTGCCATGAGCTCAGCCGGGGACGAGCGGCGAGCTGCTGCCGAGGTGATGCTGCGGCCGGAGGAGGCCCCGGAGCCGGGAGCGGCGGCGGCCGCCGAGGAAAGCGGGGCTTGGCGGCTCTCCCGCTGCCCGACCCCGCCGCCCGGAGAAGAGGGAGGCGCGGAGGAAGGGCGGGGGGCGTAGGAGCTGCTCCAGCCCGGGGGCGGTCCGTCAGCTGGGGAGCGAGGGGCGGGCTCGGTTAGAAGGGAGTGAAGGGGATGAGGCTGCAGGTGCGGCCAGCGGGCTCCGCTTGGCCCCCGCCAGCCACCGGGCAGGGGGCCGGGGTCTGCCTCGGGAAGGGGGCGGCTCAGCCCCTGGGCCGGAGGCTCCCCGCGGCCAGGGCACGCGTCCCCACCGCCCGCTCGGAGGCTCCCAGGGGCCCGCTCGCCCCGACCTGTGCATCACCGAAGAGCCGAAGGCTCCCTCCCGTCTTCCCTGAGCCCGGCTGGGCGGGGGTGTGCGAGCAGCTCCCATTCTGCCCGGCTCCGGACCGGCCCCTGCTCCTGACGCCTCTCTCGTTTTTGGAGGGAGGGGTGTGTTTGCGTTCCCTCCGCGGCAGGAGGGCTTCGCCTTCAGGTCTCCCCTGTCTGGGATGCGGTGCTGGATAAAGTTGAGCTACTGCTTACTGCTGAGCTCCTCAATTGCTGAATAAGTGCTTTGGTGCCTTTTTTTTTTTTTTTTTCCCCCTCCGAATGACTATGGCTGTGGCTGCTACTCTGTTATTTGGGGTTCTGGTGGTTTCTTTGTGTGTTTGTTTTTAATGGAAACACTGTTTGCTAGTGAGCTGATGTGATAAAGTTTGTGGGTCTTAGGTGTGGTTAGTTACTCGAGTCTAGCTGTTCATTTCAGGATGGTGCCAGGGATCTCGCATAGCGCTGTCACCGTCCTGCTGACGGACAGGGGACGCTTGAGATCCCCGAAAGCAATGAGAGAGCTTTTGAAATTGCGTTCTGTAGGCTAAAATACTCCACCCCCGAAAAAAAAGAGAGGAAGGCTATGAAAACAGAAGTAGAGAACACTTGGGAGTATCCTGCTTTCTGACCTGTAGGTAGCTCCTATCCCACTTGAGCCTGGTGGTGTTGTGAATGATATTCTCTGTTGACAGCTTATTTGAAGTTTTATTGTTTAAAGATAAAAGACACTCCTAAATCAGTCTTTGAAACGGCTTCTCCCTCATCTTCATCCTTTGTTTTGGCAGTAAAATCTTGATGTGAATTATTTTTGTCTCAAAGAAAATAAAAACATAAGAACAAATGGGAAATCCTTGTTCAGTTCTATTCAGAGCATTTTCCTATACCTCTTGATGTCATCACTCCCATCAATTTCATCTCTCCATGTGTGGTTGTCTGTGATTTGTAATAAAGTCATATGACTTCTACACATCCAAAGCTTACGATCTTTATTTTGTTTTTCTATTCAGCATCTTCAAAGGAGATCATATAACACTTAGTCCATGCTACCCACGTAATTTTCATGTGGTTAAACCACTGACAGCTGTTGTCTCACTTCTGGGTTAAGATCTACTTTATTAGTCATCGCATCTATGGCAAGCCAGGAACAAGTATTGTGAATGCTATTAATGGTTATAAAAATAAATTTTCAAGCTTCATTAAGATGACATTGCAAATATTTAATTGGGATTTGGGTTCGTTACAGTATTAGTTGATGCAGTTGGAATCTCCTGGTTTTATCAAGAGCCCCTCAGTGATGTTAAATAAGAAGTAAGGAAGACCTGCCAATGAATAAACCAAGTTGTCTGTGGAGCGTTGTACAGAAGATTGTGTATCTTTGTGTCTGAGTGCCAAGCCTGTTAGTTCTTACAGGGAATACAGAACCAACTTGTGTTCTTTGCTACCTGCAAGTCACTCTCTTTCCTTCAGGCATCTTCAGCTGAAATGAAACACCTGTTTTAATACCAGTCTCTCTTGGTTCTCGCATCTCTTGGTAGCTTGCTCGAAGTGATAGAACTTAGATATGTTCCTACTTAGGGCATAATCACAGCTTCTGTGGAAGCACCTTCCTGTGGGCCTTGCCTTGCCAGCTCAGCTCTGTCACCTATCACCGTGGTGTGGGAATCAGAATGAGGCTTTTTCACTCTTCACAGGGAGTTGCTTTAGTTTTTAATTTTTTAAATTTTGTAGTTTGCAATAAAAATTTCCTCTCTCATACGACTCCTAATTTTCATTGTGATTTTTAGTTTGTGTAGCAGTTGTAGCAAATGAGACTGCTAATGATCAATGCAAACTATTTGAATGGTCCAGTAGGAGACTTTGCTAAGTGAAAGCTTTCAAGCATATGCTGCATGACATAATATTGCTCTGCCTGATGTGAATATATCCTGTAAATAGCTGTGAAAGACTGTAGTGTTATTACTGAAATACACTTGCTATTCTGTTTGTTCCCCCTTATATACAGGTTGCTTTCCTTTTGTAGGGTTGGTTTTTTTTTCTGTTTTCTGAAGCTGGCATAGGAGTACATCATGCTGAAGAACCTGTTCATTTTCAGCAATATTTAAATGTTCCTGCTGGAGTCTCTAATATTGGTTGTAAAGAGCTGTGTGGTTTTCTGGTTTGGCTATTTTTAAAGTTTTCTCTGCCTACCTTTCATCTTAATGACATGCCCAGGAGAGTACTTGAAATTCCAAGAAAAGCCGCTTAACTTTTTGAGTGAAAGCAAAAGGTTTTCTGGAAAACCTTGTGGAAGAGAGTTAGTGCTGAATTTTCTTTTTTTCATGTTCCTTAAAGAAGTGTGATAAGTTAGAAAACTATCTTGTGGGCCTGAACAGTTGATGATATGAAATAACCTGACTCAAATCTTTTTATCAAGGAGTGAGCTTGATATTTAAAGAAAAAAAAAATAAAATAATTGGGAAAAGCAGGTAAATTGTTGTTTGGAGGCAAAATGAAAGAAGCAATGATGGGGGGAGTTATAAAAGCTTATCTTTATCTCAGGCTGGAGTAAAGAGAGAGGAGATTGCTGTTGAGAAACAAAGCCATTCAAAAGCAAGTGGTGAGCAAGGGATATTACTGTGAGTACCTACTGCTTAAAGTCTGAAGGGAAAGCCAACCCCAAAGCTAGACTGAGGATTTCCCCCTTTATGTTACAAAATGAAGTCATGGTTTTATTTTATTTTTGTTTGTTTTCTTTCCATACATAAACAGGAGAATCAGCAGTGGATTTATGGAACATTAGAATGCCATCTGGAAGTGATGCAGTTGTGTCTTTAACACATAATATTAACACTGCTATTGAAAGATCCAATGTGTCTCTTTGTCTTGCTACCTGTTTTCTTTGCCAGTGCTAGCTCTAATGTGGCTGTGCCGTGAACTGAAAGAACTGGCCTGAGATAAAATGATTCTGGGCTAGTTCTGGGCTCTCTGGTTCAAGAAGGACAAGATAGGGCCAGGTTCTTCTCAGTGCTGTGACACTGTCACAGGACTGGGGGCAATGGCCATAAATGGGAAAGTGAGGTTAAACCTCAACATGAGGAGATACTTCACTGTGAGGGTAGCAGCACTCCAGTGCTGCCCAGAGAGGTGGTGGAATCTCCATCTCTGGAGACATTCAAAAGCTGCATTAACTTGTTCCTATGTGATCTAGCCTAGGCTATCCTGACCTGGCAAGGGATTGGACTGGATGATCTCTAGAGGTCCCTTCCAGTCGCTGCCATTCTGTGACTCTACAATACGGTAAAGAAATGAACAGTTAACAATTTCCTGATGCATTCCACTGTGAATGTCTGTCCTCTCAAATGCAAAGGGGTGCAAGTGAGTGATGGAAACGGGTAGACTGCTTTTATTGCCAGTGCCAGCTTATATAAAAGTGGTTGTGAAATCACAGTCTTAACTAAGAAACACTTGTCACCCCATATTTTCATCATCACTTTGAAATGTGTTCAGTGGGTTTTATTTCATATCAGTGATAAATACACATTGAATTCTATAATCACCTAGAAGGAGCTTGTATGGTCTGTTTATTAAGTACCCAATTACATGTGATGGTAAATATATTGTTGATTCTGCAATTTGCAACAGGCCCCTCTTAACCATTTCAGAAGGTGCCTTAAATATATTAAGCTTGTAGAATGTTTTTTTTTTCTCTCTTGCATTTCTATGGAGCTGCTAAGTATTTGTGATTGAGTCCTTTTTATATGTAGTAATTTGACTGTTTTATGCCTAGTGTGCTTTTATAGTAGCATGCCTTGAAGTGTTAAGTGCTTTGTTTGCATCTATTTTCTATTGTTTCTTACTATTGTTGTCTTCTATTAGTTTCAGGCTATGTAACACTGGTTATAGTGAAGATCAAGGGCTGTGAATCTGGTTTGAATTAATTTGTTCTCAGTGGTGTCAATAGACTGCTTCTGTCCTCTAACACATGCCATTCCAGTGCTTCAATCTTTATGGATATGCTGAATGTGAGATGCTCCTGGTAGATGTTAGAAGGGTTAGAATGCCAGTGAGCTACCTCCCTGGAGCACATCTGCACCTGCAGTCAGAGCAGGGCAGCATCCTGTGCATCTAATGCAACTACCATGAATGGATGTTTCTTTAAGGATCATCTGTCAAATGAGTGGAATTTACACCTGCTTTATATCCTTGCAGTCGGTGATTGCCACCATTAAACAGCTTTGTCAAAGCTCTCAGTTTGATGCCAGTTTTGGACTCTCTCTTTAAGCCAACTGTGCTAGTCCTGAACATGTGGCTACATTAGTGGCTTCAGGGCTGTGAATCTGCCTGTGCACAGGCTTGCCAAGAGATGTCAGGAGTTTGATAGAACTGTTCTGTAGGCCATCTGATGCTTGCATCACCCACTGAGACTTCTCTGCTGTAAAGTACCCTTAACAAAGCTAGCAGTTATGTTCCTCTGCCTTATGAAGGCTTGATGCTTACAAGTTTTTGACAAATGTATTATAGTAACATTAAATAACTGAAAACTCTCTTATTTGAAAATAATGCATTTTTCATCATTTAGCAGTGATCTTTGCAGAGTTAGCCTGTGTGCAGTGGGGTACTTGCTCCTTCTGAGGAGAAATTAGATGTGAAGATTCTGTTCCTTTATTGAAGCATGCAAAGGAGCAGCAGAAGGCAAACAGCTTTTCCACACAGAAATCTTTACTTCAGATAGACATGGAACAGACTGTTAAGGGATGTAAACTCGTGTTGGCACCACAGAAATCCATGCATTGATTTACAGGGTCTATGGATTCTTCCTGATAAACCTGTGACATAGAATGTGTCTTGAGGTTTCTTCTGTCCAGATAAGTACACAAAAAGGAGTTTGTGAAACTTTTGTGGGTAGGTTAGCTTATGCCACCATGAACACCTCACAGAGTTTGAGACACAAGCATCTTAGGAAATAACCTTAACAGGCTCACAGGGGTGGTCACTGGGCTGGTGAAGATGCCAGCTGATAACAGCTTCTCTGAGACCACACATACCAGCCTTAGATCCATGCTGCTCTAACACAGTTGCAGAGCTTTTTGTCCAAGTTCATTCCTGCTCAGAACACAGCCTGAGCTCATACCTGCATTCTCTTGAGTAGGTATTTATCTTCCACCCTTGTTACATCCTATATATACACACACGTTGGCCCTTGGGAAAACAGCCACTGTTTCTTTGATGTGCTTAAGGCTTTTTTTTTTTGTTTTTCTTCCTTTCCTCTTTGTGACAGTGTAATTTCTTCTTGCTAGTTTTTGATTCACTGTCCTGGAAGTAACAAGGAGTCCAGTCCTTGTGTGATTACAAACCCAGAATAGCACATTCCCTCTATGTGGTAGATTTGGTCTCCTGGTTTCATATGACAGCTCCCTGGATGACTTCTAGTAGTCTTTTCAGAACACCCTTTCTACAGTGATGTGTGCACTTCGCCCCACTGGTAATTTGGGTTTGTCCTTTGATCTTTCTCTCTGGCAAGAACCTTTTGTCTTACCTATTGCTGCCATCTCAGCAATGCTGCAGGCTCCACCTCCATGAAGGTATCTATACATTAAATCATTCCCTCAAATCTCTTCTGTTGCAGAAGCTGACTGCAAATAGGTCTCCACAGGCATAACAACACCTCCTGTGAGCTGGAAAGGTGAGGAATTGCATGCCAGCGACCAGCTTCTGTCCATGGAAAGCACAGCCTGTGGGGTGAACTTGTGTGTGCTGCTTGTGACATTTGCTTCAGGCAGTGTCAGCAGTCTGGTGTTCTCCATTCTCCCCTGTGCTGACAGAGGGTGTTAGCTGGCTTAACTCCTTCTTGCTCTTCCATCATATTAGTTCCTTCTAAATGACTCCTTTATGTAATAGCAATTCCCTTTGCCATATTATTCCAGACAAGAGTAACCCTACCTGTTCAGGTAGATTCTTCAGTACTTTTAAAACCAGGAAAAAAATATCCTGAAGTTAGCTGAACTGCTGTATTGATAACTACAGTTTGGATTCAGAGGTTACTTAGGTTTCCTTAATGTTATTACCAGTGAAAGGATTTACCAGGTGAAACTTTATTTAGGAATTAGATCATTCATTACATCCCAGATGAAACATGATTTAGGTCTGCTAAAAGCAACTCTTGCTCTTGTTCCAATTCTATTATGACCATTTAAGCAAAGTAGTCCCAACAAATGGATGGCACAACTTCCTTTTGTTTGGCTTTATTAAAACAAAACAAAAACAACAAATCAAACCACACTTTTCATCAGGTTGATAATTTTAATTTTTGAGAAAATGAGGTGTCATTAGGATAGAAGAGATTAATTATCTTTAAAATTATTTAAATTACAGTGAAATGGAGGTTTTGGGGTGGCTTTTTAATTTTACAGATTTCCATTTCCTGTGTTTGAACTCTGATTATTTGATTTGTTATTAAAAGTATGGTCAGCACAGAAAGATTTTTTTCCTCCCTTGTAGTTGCAGTTCTTTACTGTGATTGTGTGAACAGTATAAGCTTCAGCTGAGAGTGGGAGTCTGTCAGCTTTTGTCCCCTGCAGCCAGGGAATGCCCCAGGCTCTCAGCTCTGTGCAGACTCTCCTGTAGCTCTGGAGAGGTTTTCTGGAGCTCTGCAGATGGGCTCCTTTTCTGATACAGGAAAAACATTTCAGCAGCTGTGCAAAACAGCTCTTCTGAGTGGCTCTTGGTTTTTATAGTGTTCTGTCTGCCTCAGAATGGTCAAAGTTGGGTTTTTTTTCTTTTAGGTACTTGCTCATGGGTTGGTTTTTGGGTGGTTGACCATTGAATAACGTGGGCCATAACTTCAGGTCAGTTTCTGGACATCCCACTCTGTTAAATCCAGGTGCATGGCCAGGCAGTTCAGCTGAAACACGAGTTGATGTTACAGGTTTGGAACCTGGCTGGCAGAAAACTCCCTGTGAGGGCCAGGCCTGGCAGCTGGTGTGGAGGAAGGTGTTGTGGGTGTTGCTGCCTTACAGGTCACCTCCTGATGCTGGGGTGAAAAGTGCCTCCCAGAGCCTCCAAACTTTACATTTATCAATATAGTAATTCTGTGCATCTTTTTTTCTAAACCATTGGAGTTGGTGCTTTGGCAGTTGTGGAAAAAATTCCCCAGCTAGGCTTGGGTTGCCCTGTGGAAGGGGAGAGGTGGGGGGACCTGTGTGGCACCTACCGAGGCCCAAGGTGGGCCTCTGTGACTGGTTTTGCTCCCTCCAGGTGAGAGAAATGGAAGAGACGATTGAAGAGCTGCTGAGAAGGCTGGACGAGTTCTGCGGGATCACGGACGCGGTACGTGCTCCGAGGGCGGGAAGGCGGGCGGAGAGGGAGCGTGGGGCGGCCATCTTGATAGCGCGGCCGGCGCGGGAAGGTCTGCGGCTCTGCGCGCGCAGCGGGGCGCCTCGGCCGCCAGGTGGCGCCAGGGCGCGCGCGTCCGGGCTGCAGCCGCGGGGCGGGTGCAGGTGGGCGAGCCCCGGGGGCAGCCCCGGGTGGGGGCCGCTCGTGGGCGCGCCGCTCGTGGGCGCGCGTGTCCTCCCTGTGCCGAGCGCGAGGTGCGGCCCTGCCCGCCCCGCTCGGCCCTCGCTGGAGCTGGAGGCGCTCGGGCAGCCGGTTCTAGAACGAGCGGCGTCCGCTTTCCATCGGCCTTGCCAGCACCGTAGCTGTGGAACGAAGCCTTCCGAGCAGACTGGCACTGGGCTGGCTGTTGTAGGCAGGGATGTGTTCATTACAGTGACATTCGCGGCCACCTGCTCCACGTAAAAGCCTCCCGCACTAGATGCTGTACAAATTCAACACCCGATTGTGTGTGCTAGGAGCCTGTAACCGGAATGTAAGAGAGCAGCTGGTACAGATGCAATAACCGAGTGGTGAATATAATGGTGGTGGTGTGACTGACAACCTATGCGACGTTTTTAGCAAACCAGTTATCTTTGCCTTTGTCACTGCCTAATAGTTTGGGAGAAACCATTTAGAGCTAGAGATATGTGTTACTATTTAGCTTACCCCAGGCTTTCTGCATAAAGTGGTGCTGTCTGAGGGCTGATACATGGTGTTCATGTCAAAATAATGAATGTGATTTTTGCAGTTGATTTTTTCAGTTTCAGATCTTTTCAGGAAAAGTCAACTTTTCCATCCTTAGGCAAAAAACTGTGAAAGTAGGTAGAGGAACTGGGGTACTTCATTTTAACCCTTTCTGAGTACTGGTTCAGATAGCATAGACCAAGTTTACCCAGAAGATCTTCCTTTTATAATCTCATCTTCTGTTAGTGCTTTACCACAACATTTTTCTTGAGTCTTCAAGCATCTTGTGTAACATGGGCACCATTGGCAACTAAATGGTTGTGAATTGTCTTGAATGTGCTTTTAATGGCATGAAGTAACCAGCCAACATCTCCCTGGAGACTTGTTGCCTATGAGCTATTTTGTTGCTTCATTCCTAGGAATTGCATATATAAATGGAGGAGGGACAGGAAAAAGTGAAGCAGATAAGCAGATGATGTGGTCAGCTGAAAAGCAATTTCCTGGTATTATTCTTAATGGCTTTATCCTTACCAGCTTTAGTGCAAACAAAAAACATTTGTGTGCTGACATTCTGCATGTTGTGTTCTGTTCACAGAACAGTATTGCCTCCGATGTGTCTTTCCATTTTTGTGTTCTGGTGTCCCAGTGTTGTTTGGAAAAATGTGCTTACTCTCAATGACAGAACTAAGTCATAGGTGGCCCCAAAGCAGTCAGGTGTGCAAGAACCTACTGAAAACTCAATATGTGGGACATAGCTAATGCAAAAAATCAGTAGCTAAGTGATGATTATGATTATTTGGTTATGGGACAGATCTTTCTTACACCTGGAATGTGAACTCTACACAAGAGAAATGAGGCCATCATCCTTGTTCTAGGCAAATCAGTCAGCAGTATAGCTGGTTATTAACCCTTTTTTTCCCCCCTTCTTCTATTGGAGGTTTCTGGTTTTGTCATTGGCATGTCTTGCAGATAGAAATGGAAAGGACACATCATTGCTTTTAGAAGGAAGTGAGATAGGTTGGAAAGAAACAAAAGCTTGTCTTATCAGTCTCACATGGTTAGCAAGAGACCTAAAAGGAGAAGTAGCTGCCTTGTGAGAATGGTTCAGTGTTGCAGTTCAGTATTGGGTTAAGAGGTTTTTTTTCCATTCAGCTTTTGACAAAAGCAGCTGTAAAGGAGCATGTGAACATCAGAGCATGCAGTCTGTTTTTTGATAGATCTTGGCTTACATTTGTTAGCTTTAGATTCTCTAGTATGGCATGTTTAGTCTGTGCAAAATGTAGAATATGAGATTGGTTTATTGAGGAAAAAAAAATCCTTTGAGTTCATTCCTGAAAGGTGGCGATTGGTTCAGTGATAGAACATCACCTGCTCAAAGCAAGTAGTTTGAATCAGTGTCTCTTCACCACTGCCTGTATGGACAGTGTTCACATTCAGTTCTGCTGTTTGGGAGCTTATGCTGTATTCTGGATGTGCCTTATGCCTTTTCTTACCAGTCAGACAGGCACCTTTAGGAAGAAAAAAAAAACCTTTAGGTTTTAGGAAGATGTTTAGCTTGTTCAGATGGATCCAGTGAGCTTTAAAATCTCCTGTGAGACTCCTCCTGCCAAGCTTTCCTACAAAAATGACTAACCTAGTTTCAATATACTATCTTTGCATTGCCCTGAAAACATTTTTTCCACAACCTGCAGGCCATGAATAATTCCCTGGTATGCAGATTATTGACCTTATCTGGGAACATCAAAGCACTGCAGTCAGTGTGCTGATTCTGTGGCATTCTATCCAGTACCTACAATGTAAGGTTCATTTCAGCAGCACATCAAATGGTGTCTGGGAATCTGATAAATATAATGTAGTATTTGAACTGATTCCAGCTTCTGTGCCTAGCAATAATTTGATCTTTTGTCTTTGCCAACAAAAGGCAAGGGGAATCTTGCTTTTTTCAATTGGGCATTCACATAGAGGGAGCTGGCTTTTATCCTTTGGGTGTGCTGCTGCTCTTCACTTACAAGTACTCTTGATGCATACATTTGAATATTGCAGTGAGGAAAAACCTGGATCCTCAGGGCTAGGAAGACAAAATGCTATTTCTAATGTCATACTGTTGTACCTGCCTAGGCACAGCACTTAAACAGACCCTTGGATAGTAGGTAAGTTACAGTGGCACTGTAAATACAGATCAACATGTCTCTCACGTCCCATACAAGGAGCATCTTGCAATGAAGATTGCACTAGAAGAAATTTTAGTGCCAGTTGTTTAACATTTTTTGATATCTGCCTTAGGGCACTGATTTCAACAAAGTAAATTAATGTATTTTAAGTGGCTTCAGAGCCTCACAAGTACAATGATCAAATTGTCATTTTTAAATGAGCTATGATCTGAACCAGTGACACACAAGAAAAATAAAAAAGCTTTGTAATAACCAGACTCTTCTGTATATGTTGTTCTTATGTAGTTTCCATTGGTGGTTACCTTTTGAGATACTATTTTTTGTGCTTCTTGCTTATTTGAAAACATGATTGAAAACTATGTCTCTTCAGACATGCAAAGGTGGCTTAGTTACAGGTGGAAATTCACTACCTCCATTTGTTTGGCTCCTAATCCTTGAAGAGAATCTATGGATCAAT
>JANHGL010014431.1:0-28719 GCA_024611195.1 Ceyx melanurus
ATTGATTAATATATTGAATAATACTGGACCCAGTACTGACCCTTGGGGGACTCCACTAGTCACAGGCCTCCAGCCAGGCTCTGCTCCACTGACCACAACTCTCTGAGATCTGTCCTTCAGCCAGTTCCCAATCCACCTCACTGCACATTCACCCAATCTGCACTTCTCAAGCTTGGCTGTGAGGATCCCATGGGATACTGTATCAAAAGCCTTGCTGAAGTCAAGAAATACCACATCCACTGCCCTCCCCTCATCTGTCCATTTACTTGTGTCATCATAAAAGGTTATCAGATTAGTCAAGCATGACTTCCCCTCATGGAATCCATGTTGACTACTTGTGCTAAGCCTCCTTTCCTCCAGATGCTTAGAGAAGGCATCAAGGACAAGCTGTTCCATCACCTTTCCAGGTATGGAGGTGAAGCTGAGTGGCCTAGAGTTACCTGGGTCCTCCTTTTTGAAGACTGGGATGTGTCATCCTTAATTTTCCACCTTTTAATGGAGTGTTTTGAAGTGGTAAATGCTTTAGTAGTGTTGGCTTTTGTTTCCTTACTACTCTTATCACTATAGTGAATTCTTGAATGTGTATTTCTTCCAGTACAGATGGTGTATTTCTGGTGGTATTATTATTTTGCTGTATCTTTCACTTTTTGTCAGCCCAATCTTTTAAAAACTGCCTGCTTGGCTATGAAGTTTTTATAAGGAAGAGAACAACATGGTTTGAACTCTGCAGATGGTGGAAAAAAGCAATATAATGTTGATATCAGGTCCAGCTCTTGCTTTGGGGATAGCCATCCCCCATAGAACTTTATAACCTTCAGAAAAATCTTCAGACATATTTCCCTCTTGTGCTAAGTGTGGACAGTGTGAATGCTATCACCAAGCATGGCACCACTGTGCTAGAACATAAAGCACCCTGCACCTGTCCAGAAGCCACTGGAGTGATTTCAGAGCCCATCCCAGATTTTGCAGAGGTGAGCATGCAGCAGTTCATGCTGAAGGCAAAATAGAGAGCATTAGATGAAAATGTACAAACAAGGTCTTTTATGAGGTCACTTTTTCTGCTTTCCAACCTATAACAGCTCAGTAGTCCTTTCTTAGTAGTATCATCTTGATTGAAAATATTAGCCCATATTGTTCTTGGTTTGTGTGATGCTTCCTAAAATCCATGTTGTTTTATATGTTTGCCTGTGCACACAGGTCTTCTGGAAAATTTTATACTGAGATTCTCACCAGCTAAGCAACATTGGAGACACCACTGTATCATATCACATCATGTCACTGTGATTTTTATGTGACCCATGTAAGAAAAACTATTTTATAAATGTTTTATGTGGGGTATTAATTTTTGCCTTGCTGTGCCCATGGGTTCAAACAGACTGCAAAATGTGCAGTGGCTGCATCTCTAATGGAGTGTCTGTTAGATCAGAAAGCAGAGTAAGTTTCTTCAAATAAAGTGAAATGGATTTGGGTTGGAACAAAGATTGATTGAGTTGTGGAAGTGGAGAAACACCAGTGGAATATATTTATAAAGATTTCCAGGAACCGGTAAAGAACAAAACGAAATCTACTTGAAGTAATATTTTGGAACGAGTCCTAGGAAAGGCAAGCTCGTGGGCAGAGTGCAGGGGAAGCAGTCAGTGAAGTATAATGAAACACGTATTCCTTCTGTACTGAGATTTTTTACTTTGTCACTTCAGTATCCCTTCTGGAACACACTGTGTGGGAATATGCTATTGCTTTCTGCTAATTAAAACATCTGGTACTACTTTATAGAACTCTGGCCTTTAAAATACTGGGAAGCAGGGTAATGCATTTAATCTTGAAGAGTTTGATTTGTTATCTATTTTGAGCGTAGGAGCAACTATCCAGATTACTTGCTGCTCAGATTGATTCATAAAAAGAGAGGGGTGAAAATGTTTCATATGTAAAGACTTAACCAGGGAGAATGTTAATGAAATCCTGATCTCAGGTTAAAAAACAAACAAACAAAAACCCAGTTTTTGCAATCCCTTTATTGTTCAGTGGAGTTTTTTTTGTTTCCTCTTGCTAGCTTAAGCAACCTTCAGCCTGGTCGATAGAGAGAATGGGAGACATTCAAAAGCAGGGTGCATGTGAAAGTGGCATGTGTGCTTCCTCGGGATCGATGGTGAATTAATAATACAGTGCAGTGTAAGAGGCTGCTGTAGCAGTGCTTTAAGCACACTCTTTGCTGTTGAGAAATAAAGCCAGGTGGGAAGTGATTCTCCTGAGTCAGTCCTGAACTTCTGCCCCATCTTAATAACCAGCTGGTTCTGGAGTAAAACCTTCCACCATGGAGGTGTGTTGTGGTGAGCGGCGGCTGAGGAACTGAAGGGGCATTTATCTCCATAGTGGCAGCATTTGACTCTTTGTGGTTGCCACCAATCTCCTTTAAAGGCATCGATCGCCCCTGTCGGCAGGTTAGTGGAAGCGGTCACGCAGAACGTGTTTGTAAAAATCTGCTTCAAAAATTCTTCTTGAACCTACCAAATCTTGTAAGGGATCTAGCTCTGCCAAGGAAAGGGAAAGGTCACCTTTAAAGAACAAGGGGTGGCTTTCTCTTCAGCTGCTTTATTAGAGCAGAGGCTTGATTTTTATTAAAGGAGGGACTTGCATCAGTGGCTGCATCCAGGCATATTCTGTGTAAGGGATGTGCAAATAGCTTTGCCCGTCTGGACAAGCCTGTCAGTGTCTCCCACCTGCCCTGCAGCCCTCCTGGTATTTCAGTTCAGAGCTCCCCTGTCAGTGCTCCCAACTTTTGACCAGTAACGTTTCTTCTGCCTCTTCTCTATTCCAGTGCTGGTGTCAAACCCCACCTCAAGCCTGACCTTTTGAGCTTCAAAGCAGGAGGTAGATTTACCTGAAAACTTAAAGCACTTTCTGCGTTGTGCTTGTGTGTATGTTACAAAACACAGCAGGAAAACAGACCTTTTGCACGGACAGCTAGAGCTAAGTAAAGTTGACCTTAATACAGAACTGTGCCAGATAACCCAAATTTAGTTCACTACAGATGCCCCCAGAGTACTCTATAAGACTGGCTTCCAGGACTAAGGCAGAGAGCTCTGCACTGATGACAAGGACCTGCAGGGCATGTCCAACACACGATGCCACTTGGTATCAAAGATGCTTTAGCTGCCTCCAAGTGAGTTGCTATGTACATGGCATACTGCAGTGCTGATCTTAGGTCTTACCTGTAAAAAAGGGAAAAAAACCCAAGCAAGCAATCCTAAAAATAAATGCAACAAAGGAACCCAAAACCGAACAACCAGCAGCAAGCTGTTAACAGACAGACTGTCTTTGGTACTGTTGTTAATTTGACTTTGTTCCTAACTGGTTTACAGATCCATTCAGGATTGCATGCTATGTGCTTACACACTGAACATCAAAGTGGCTACATGGAGAAGTGCTAATGTTTTTGAACATAGCATTATCGTGTCCTCATGTTCTCCCACAGGGAAAACACCAATATGTGGCAGTTATAGAACTTCACTCCCCCCTTCTGTAAATGGTGTCTGTAAATGGAGGCAGAGAGAGGAAGATAGTGGATAAGGTGAAAAGGTGGTGCAGACAGGTGGTGTGTTGGGAGATTAATTATCTGTCTTCAGTGTCACACAACACATTAGTTAGAGCAGAGCCCCCACGGGCCATGGGGAGATGTTTGCTTTTTGCAAGTCGCATCCCTTGTAAATAGCAGCACTGGCTGTGGCTGTTGCCTTGCATAGCACCAGCCTAACTCTCTTTGTCATTTTCAGTCTTCCTCTGTCTTGTTGTTTGGGCCACTAAAAAGTTGTGATGTGCCTGGACCCACCAGGGAAATGGCAGTTGCAGGGTTGTGAGGGAAGATATGCTGCAAGGTAAGAGCAGCAAGGTAGTGGGAGCACTGGACACAGGACAAGGGCAGCTGCTTGGCAAAGTCTACCACAGCCCCTCCATGCCATGCAGTGCCTTCCTCTATTCTCATTGCCCTTTTCTTCTGCAACAAAAATGGATATTCCTTATTCATTACTTTGCAGATCAAGAGGGTTTAAAACATTGTGGGCATATTGTGGTTTTCTGTGCTGCCTCAGCAGGGTAAACTGGCCTCATGTAAGCACCATGCTACTGGAGTGAAACTGCTTCCAGTATTTGAGCCAGCTTATTTATAGCTGATCTGCATGTGTGTGTACTCAATGCAGGAGGGATCTTCGTGTAGCATCAGGGCAGAGCTGGTGGTACCCTGCACTGGTTGCTATCAGAAACTATGCTTGTGTGGGAAGAGGGGAAGACAAATCAGACTTCCACTAGTTTTATCTTGCCTTTTTGGCCAAGCACTGCTGTCATTCTTGCACAGGATTTTCCAAGGATCTGGGTCCCTCTCTGCTTTAAGGACTGCACCAGTGCTTTTACCTTTTAAAATAGCTGTCCCCAACCACCATACATGAGAAGTAGCAACTCTATGAGCCTATGTGTTGGCTGCTGAAAAACGTGTCTTTTAGTGATAATCTCTTGCATGTTTTTACAAACTACCATGTATTTGTCATATGCCAACTGCAGGATGGCCCTTTGGGGAATACTTGAAGCTCCAGTTGCTGAGCTATGGTGGAATATGATGTGCTTTTCTAGTTGACATGACAAACGTCAACTAAGGGATTATGTGCATCTAGAGTTGTTCAATCTAGTCCTAAACTTTGCATAGGTTGAAACATCTTCCTACTAAGGACTTGGTGTCTTTCTGTGGATGCATCCTTTCCAGCCTCTGTAACTTCTTATAGGGTGCATCTCCCATTTGTGTCAATTTGTTTTTACTTTGCTTCAGTCTGGTATAAATGTATCAACTATCCTTACACTTAGTGCTACCAGTGATTTAAATGTGCTTACTGAGGTTTGGCTAAAAGCTACAAAACTTTCTTCACACAGAGACCACCACAGAGTAGTCAGATGGCAATGATAATTATTTTAATGTGTCGCCAGAATGCATGGGATTCAAACTCATAACCTAGTGACAAAAGGTTTTGTTAAGTAATGTCTTTATAGTAATGATTTTACAGCTTTATCTAAGCCATTCTCCTTTTCAGCACCGTGAGGCTCGTCCAAACCCCTTACGCAAAGCCAAGTCCCAGCCCTTTGATTTAACCACATGAAAAAAGCCCCTTAACACAGTTTTGGTTTCTGTGAGTTATGTCCAAGCAGGAGTTTGCACTCCTGCTTTTGAGACCAAGTGGATCTGGAACATATTCCTACTCGCAGCAACCAGATGTTCTCACCATGACATCCATCCTGAAAAAGGACTCCACCGCATTCTTGTCCATCTGCTAACTCTGCAGCCCCAGCCAGTGGCCTTAATCCACCAAATAATTAGTTCCCATTTTGGATAATGTTCCTTCCACCTGAGACTTTTAGGCCCAATATATTTCCCAAATGCTTTTTGAGCTGCTGGTTTTGCACCCTTGCCAAGGGGCCCTTGAGAGACCAGAGGAGAGAGAGAAATCTTCGAGGAGGTACAATGCTCACATTTTACATGCACTCCATGCCCTCAGCCAAGGGGAAGTAGAGGATTATTAGTTGGAAATCCATGAGAAACAAAAACATCCCATCACTGGCAGCAAAAAATTCTGCTGAGCATTCTCATAGTAAAGCTAAAATCAACGCTTTTTGAACAGTGCTTTCTACATCTGTGCCTCCTTTCCTACTAGCTCAATTTTCTACAGCTTGCCTTTCCTACTATTCCTCTACTTCTAATCTTTCTTCTGATTTTCACCATTATATTTCCCCATCTGCCTTTAAATAAATAAACAGCATTTTGCACTGGATTTTTCTCTTTTTTTTTTTTCTCTTGTTTCTTGCTTCCTACCTCCACTCGTTGGGCAGGATAAAATCAGTGTTTTCTAGCACGTAAAGCAAGAGCAAGTGAATGCAACAGAATTTGTACCTCCCCTTTGTCTCCCCTCCTTACATTTCTGCTCAATATCTACACAAACCTCACCACCATGAGCCCTGATTTACTCACAGGCAGTGGGCCAATAGAGGGACCTAGTACTAATTGGTGATGTTATGTTAGATTCTCTCACATCTCTTCCTGAGCAGCTTTCTTGCAAGGCTGTCATGTGGCAGAGGCTGAGTTTTATGTTGTTGGTTTGCACTAGGACAATGTTTATTCTTTCCTTCCTTAGCCCTGCCTAATTTTGGGTGTTTTCCAAAAGATCTCACCTCAACTTAATCACAAAGATGGTTTATTTCAGAAGGGTTTGGTGGTGTTATATGCTAGCTAGTCATTGTGCTACTGGTTGGACAGTTAAGGAGTATGGGGAGTTCAGCTGAGGTTCAGGAAAACATCCACATGTCCTATGTTTTGAGGTACCAGGATGTGGCAAGCCAAGATGTGCTGTGCAGTTATCACTCGGAGGTGATGTCTTTGCCAGTGGAGGGCTGTGTTCGCTGCCCAGGCTCTCCATGAAGGCTGTGCTGTCTGTACTGTCTTGTGAAAGTCTTTTTAACGCATGAATGTTATCATGAAAAGAGCAGGAATAAAGCTAGAGTGATCAAGTCAAGGTTTCCTAATGTTACAGTCTCCACCTCGTTTCTCACCAGTTGATTCAGAAAATTTGGTGTTCAATACCAACCTCAATACTGACAAAAAGGGAGATTTAAAATTTCTAGCCAATCTCTAAAGTCTTCCACTTCAACCTTGAGTGTGTGAGTGTTTTCACAAGCATGGACGCTGTATCAGTTTGGGTCAGTTAGCATCTTCATCCTCTATATTTTAATGACAGGTAAATTGAGGTGCAGCATGTCTTCCTAATAGCATCTCAGTCTGTGCTTGCCATATCTGGGGACATAACCCATGTCTCCTGAGCCTTAATCTGACTCGAAGCCAAAACTGTATTAGCGGATTAGGATCTGTGGTCTTTAGATCTGATAGATTTGAGCTGAAGGACTTTTGGTGTCCAGATTCCTCCTATTTCCTCACTCATGAAAACAACACAGTGCAATTTTATTTGCATGCCATGTCCTTGAGCTTATGTGAGGAGGGAGTCGGGGAGAAAGTAAAAAGCAAAAGTAGATGAGTGGAAAAAAAAGGCAACATGAAAGAAAGGCATTGGAAAGCAAAGCAGAATCTGGAAGGAAGGGTGATGGGGTGAGAGGCAAGGGCAGAAAACAAGAGAAAGTAGCTTTTAAGGTTACAGGCCAGGGTGGCAGGAGTAGGAAGAGGTTAGGAAGGAAAGAACTGTGAGATATTTAATCTTGGAGTGGCTGCAGCTCTTTAGCCAGGTGGCTGGTGGGATAACTGGCAGGAAGCTGGCATTTACCTGGATGCTAATTCCTCTCTTCCTGCCAGTCTGGAAGGATGAGTGCCTGCTCTCCCGGTGAGATGAGATCATTTGAAAAGCCCCCCTGGCCGCTATTATGAGGAGCGGCTGAATGCAGGCTCCAGCGCTGTGGCGTGCGATAAAGCACAGGAGCTGGGAGGGGAGGGGGCTGCTGGCGGTAGGAGTGCCGGAGACAGGCTGCTCATTTAGTGCTGCCAAGCTCTGTGTCTGATTAATTATGGAGCAGTTGATAAATAACATTGCGGAGATACGTAAATCAAGGGGAAAGGCGCAAGGAGCCAAGCAGAGCCGAGGGACTGGCACCGCTCGGGCCGCTCCACTCAGAGCCTGGTTGTTCTTGGCACCGGTGGCGCCTCGTTTGGCAGCGGCAGCTGGCAAGGGTGGCAGGCACAGGGGGTGGCAGTGAGAGGTGCAGGAACAGAGGGACAAGCATGCTGCTCCAGCCCACGTCACGGCTTTCCAGGGAACCATCCAAGATACGTAGGTGGTCCCTGCTAATACCGCAAGCGAAGGCTCTGAGGCATTCATCTGCCTGGTCCCCGCAGCACAGGGGGAATGCTCTTCTCTCTGCTGCCCAGGCAAGGGTTTGGCAGGGAAGGGTGCTGAACCCAGTTGCTTTGTCTCCCTGCTCCTTCCCAGTTGCAGGTTTGTGGTTTAATCCCTGCACTCTCTCTTTCCTCCAGTTTAGAAGGGAAACTGTATTTCAGATTATTTCAGATTGTATTTCCCTTGGAGCACACTCTCCTACCACTGAACACTCCTTTAGCTGTTCCCTTTGGCTCCTACAGTTTACAGGTGGGTGCCCAGTGGGACACACCTGATACATCTTGGGTAGCTTTGGGTGGAGTTTGTCCTGAGGGATTCATATCCCAAGTTTGCCTGTGTTGGGCCATCTCACTGTTATACCCTTCACTCTGTGTCTTTTGGTGTTGCCTGGTTTTACCCCTGCTATTCCTTGTCCTTTGTCAGGACTGTTTTAGGCTTCTGATGTAAAGATCAGGAGATGTTAAACCAGTAATACCTACAGTGGGGAGCAGACATCTTGGTAGTGCCTGTACACAAATGGTTTCATATATTTGGGTAAAATGAAACCTAGAGTAAGGCAGGAATCTAACCTAAGAGCAGCCTGACTCATCCTGACCTTGCACAAGGGAGAGAATTCCCCTTCAACAAGGACTGGAAAGCAGCAAATATTGACTTTATATCAAATTGTGTAGTGTCTACCAAAGGTCTACATCTGAGGTGCAAGGAAGCAGTCAGCTGATGGTCTCATGCTAATAACTTCAGGCAAGTCTTCAGTTTCAAGCAGGGGATGAGCATGGGAAGGTTGATGTGACAAAATAGCATCTGAGAGAGATGGGTATGGAAAGAATCCTATTGTTTTCTGTAGAGTAACTCCCTTCACAAGCCAAGTTCTGCTTGCCAGAGCTTTACACACGAGTGTATGTTTGTGCCTGTAGATGTAAATAAGTGGGTACCACCAGTGAAATCCTAAGATCAGTGAAATATGAAACTATGTTAGAGAGCACCACAGTGTAATAGCAGAGTCTCTGGGTACTGGCCCAGTGAAGAGGCAGAAGGTGGTTGCAGGGACTGGTCCCTTCTGCTTTAGCAAAAAGTGAGGCAGTGCTTTGAACTGAATGAACACTGTAGTAGTAAGCTGGCTTGAAAAGTTTATAAAACATGAAATGACTGTTCCCAAAGGGAAATTCCATTTCATGGTACTGTGAAGAGCAGGGACCAGTGGGGAAAAAACACAGTTAGCTCTTCTGTGTGTGCTCTCAATCTGCTTCAGGGAAGTGTGGACACAGGATGCTAAACATAAGATGTCATGAACTGTGAAGCAGCAGCTGCCTTTATTGTTTTGTTTTGGGTTTTTTTCAGTGCAGATAGTTAAGTAGTTGGAAGAGCATCAAAATAAGCAGACATCTTTCAGGAAAAGCAACCCCATGGGACTTCTCAGCTTTTAGGTCTCTATATTTCCTTATTCTACCTATTTCTAGTTTTCTGTTGATTGTGTCTTTGAGCTATCCCTGGAACATGTGAAAAAGAAACTGACTGGCTCTTCAAGTCTCAAAGAGAAACCACTTCTATTCTTGGCCCCAAGCTCAGTGCCAAAGCTTTTGTAATAAAGCTATGTGGTAAATTTTAAAGCTTAGCTAATTTTAGAGCTTGAAGGCATCTGATGAAGACTATCCAATGCTCTAGATCCTTCTTTCACTCTTGTCTTTCTCTTGTTATAATGGTTAAATCTGAGCACACTCAGTGTTAGGGAATGTTGCTATTGTAAATCCAGCTCCAGATTCCAGTTCTGGGATTTGGATGATCTATTTCTAGAATTATTTCTAGCTTCAATAAAATGACAAAAGGGGGGAAATCCCCTCAAACCCCCTAGAGTACCTCTCTTCTTACTATATTGCCCCTCTAAGAAACAACTTAAAAAAAAATAAATCCTCTGTTGCTTAGATTTACAAGAAAATATAAAATCAGGATAGATTTTAAAAAATATAATAATTCTGTTCAGGATTGAGCAGTGTCACTAAAGACCTAACAACCCCACAGTGCCAGCTCTGTACAACTATCTGTAAATCTAGAAATGGGAAAAAAAAAAAGTCTAATCTAGTCTGAAAACCCCAGATGAATAAAAAGTGAAAGAAATAACTCGGGTAAGGCAAAAGGCACAAGTAATTTAAATCTGTGAAGTGTGTTCTTTCCAATAATCTATTTTAAAGAGCTAATAGCACAGTGCAGAAAAAATGTTATAACAATCTAATGAGGTCCCATTAAGTTTCCCTTCCATTAAGTTCTTTTGGGTCCTATCTAGGCTAGTAAAACAGGTAATTTAAAACAAAACCTGTTTCTTCAGCCTAAACATGTGCTTGGTTAAGAAGGAGACTTGGGAGTTGATGCAGCCTGGGTTCTCTTACTTGCTCTGCCACCAAACTCTGAGCCTTTGACTACAAAACCTCCTCATCTGGGCCATAACTTCCCAGACTGGAACACTCAGTTATGTTCATGTATCAGACTGGATAGGGGAAAGCATAATTCCCAGGGGAGAGCTAGGGGTGCTATGAAAAACAAAAGTGTGTTTTGCAGACATGTATATATGCATATAAATACGTTCATAGGTGTCTGCATGTGTATTTGTCCCTCAAAACTGTACACAGCACACTCAGAGCTTGTCAGGGTTTGTTATATGTTGGATGTAAACTTGTTAACTTAATTTCAGCTTTCCTGAGAGCAAGAAAAAGCACAAGGCCTTGCAATTTTATTCACCCAGCCCTGTTGCAATCCTGAAAGCAGCCTGAACAGGAGCAGCTTTGACCCATGCAGGTTCTCAGTCAGGGAAAGCTGGACAGACAGGCCTGACTTCTCATGAGCCTGATTGCCTTCCACCGCTTTTAATTACCAGCCTTTGCAAAGGTTCCTCTGGGAGAAAATTAGCCATCACCTTCAACGGCAGCAGGCAAGACACCAGTTCACTCAAGAGCTGTCAGCTAACTTCAGCCCCTGTCTTGCTGAACCATCCTTTATTTAATCAGGGTCGGAGGAGCAGCCGTGCCCGGCACTCAGCTCTGCAGGTGGGGAATGATTTACTGCCCTGCTATCAGAGAGCTCTTTAATCTTGTCTTTATGAACACTTAGCACCTACAAATCACCTGGTTTGGCTTGAAATACATCACCTGCTTCATGCCTTGGTGCCCCAAAGGGGAGGATGTCAAAGGTACATCTTGTTTACACGACAGGCTCCTTTATGGGAGCAACCCTATTGCCTGTGTGGCAAACCCCACCCCAGCCCTCACCTTCCTCTCCCTCTGGAAGCTCTTGTAGTGCATGATCTCATCCTCTAGAGATCCTCCAGAAGCTCTTCAGTCTGTTCAACCTGGCTCCTCACCTCTTCAATTCTTTCACCCAGGAAGCCAAACAGGACATTTATCTGCTCTGTTCCCTTAACTTTCTGGGAGTTTCCCTGCTTCAAACCATGTTCCTCCAGATGCAAAAGGAAGGCAAGAGTAGCTCACGATCAATGCTTGACATCTCTACAGATGCTTTTTATCCCAGGTGGCTTCAAACTGCTTTCTATTCAGCCATCCCACTAGGATGGTGCAGCAGGCTTTGGGGTAGAGCAGGATAACCGTGACTGTTAGCTGTGCTGTATGCCAGTCTGGGACAAGAATTAAGGAGTTTAATTGAAGTGAGACATGTAATTGAAACTGCAGGGGGAACCTAAGGATAGACAGCAATTATACAAATTAGGACATCGTGACACCGTAGCTCTGCTTTAAGAAAGAAAAGACCTCTGATTTCAAAAAAGAACAATAACCAAAAAGAAAAACCTCAGGCTTTTAAATGAGTAGAGATGAGCAGAATTAGAAATCTTACTGGAAAGGCAGAATCTCTAGCAGCCTGCAGCCCCTCTGTATCATGAAGGGGCAAGATTTCTTAAAAGCTCAGAGAGCAGACATCTGCTGCTTTATTCAACAGAACAAATTCCTTCCATGTACTTTTGCTAAAGCTCTTTTCTTTGCTGCAAGCTTGTGCTTACTGTCTGGAAAGGAAGAGTTGCCAGTCAGGTTTTCAAACAGAGAAGTACCAAGCACATCAGGGATGTTTGAGACTTTCTGCAGACCTCATAGGGCCTTAAAATGAAGGTGCAATATCTTTCTTTAGGGTTCTGTGTCCCTCCTTGGATAAACCACCCATTAAACCCTCTCATCAGCCTTTGCTCTTGCCACAGAGATGATAGGAGCCTGCAATGCCCAAAAGCCTTCCATCTTTCTCTTGACCTGCATATCTGAAAAGATTTTGGTATAGATATTGGACAACTTCCTCAAGGACTTCCTTTGGAACTTTCCCCCTACTTTCCAGAGACAGGAATGAAGTTCCTTGAAAAGGGATAATCCAGTCTGGCAGAAGGTGGTGATAAGTATGGTCATGAATCTTTAGCTAGCAACTTTTTCTCTCTCTGTTGACCATCTCGTTCATAGACATGAATTTTGGTATTATTTTTAGCATGAACAGACCAAATGGAGTTGGGGGAGGAGGGAGTAAAGGTGGAGCTGACAGTATAATGTGAGGCAACATGCAGGCACTCTGCATTACAAAGAAATGAAGGATGGCATGTCATACATCAGCAGGAACAATAAAACATGATAGTTTTCTTAACCTCAGCATCAATCTCAGATGAACTTGTCTAGTTCCTTCTGTAACAGCCAGGCTGAGGTAGTCTCAAAAGTTTCTAGCTGTTTCTAGAGCCAGAAGCTTCCATCTCACAATGTGTCAAGTTCAGAGATGCCCTTCACATTGTAATGTCTTGGTACAGTGGTACTGGTATTGACAAGATACTATGGTCCAGGCCAGAATCATGGTTTCAGGTTCCTTCTCTTCCAAGAAAACAGCTAGAGATTATCATTTTCAAAGCTGAAATGGCTCAAAGTTATCTGGCAGCCTAAAACCCACAATTTGCGTTTGTTTAATAGACCAGGACATCTCCAAGCTCATATTAGCCTTGGGAGAAATTGCTGAGTGTTCCCAATTTCTGAAAAGCACTTAGAAAGGAGTCTTAAAGTGATTGGTATTTCAGGATTAGGTAGACTTCAAGGATCTCAGGCAGATCTGAAATTAGAATAAAACAAGGTTTCAAGCGAGGTTCATTTCATCAACAGAAGAAATAAGTCAAATTTCCCTATTATTTCCAAATATTAAATGTTTTAATGAAAAAAACCACAACATATATATTCTGAGGCAATGTTTAATGCAGTGATGCAGAGTATGAGTCAGAGATGCACCCCCTAGACTGAGAGGACATATGGGAATGAGGTAAGCTTGCTGCTTATTCTGTTCTGGTCTCTGTCAAAGGGAGGATAATGACTGGGCTGTTATGTAGTCTGACCCTACACAGCAGCAGTGGTTCCATCTTTATCTAGATCTCTATTTATCTAGAGATGAATAAAAACTGTACTTGAATGTCTAGACTAGCTTCAATAAAAATAACCATAATGGAGCTTAATGGGTATTTTTATTGTGGAAAGTGCAGTGTGTTGTCCAGATCTTTTTGAAAAATGTTCTTCTCATCAGCTTCAGTAGCCCTTTCAGGAAATCTCCACAATGGAAATGCCTCTTCAATATAATTTCATCTTGCTAGACAGCCAACCAGCCAGTGCGTGCACAGCTGTCAGCTCACTGCAGCCTTTTCTTTAGCTGTGCTCTGAACACTCCATCTACAAGGTGGCAGAGGACACCTTGTTCTGTGCAGCTCCTCCTCCCTCTCTCAAAACAGCAATTTTTCTTGTTTCTTTCCTGCTGTCAACCACTGTTCCTCGGTGGAGCATCTTCTGGTCCAGTGGTGAATGGGGCATGTATTGGTATTTCGAGTAGTTCTTGTCAGTTGAGAACTAAGAAACATTTTCTGCTTGCTTTCAGAAACAGAAGTGTTTTCCTTTTACCCTGCATAGCTGCTTTATATATCTTTTTTTTCTGCAACTTTTGCTTTTGGTCTGAATTAAATGATAGTGGAGTCTGAGTAAGAAAGTTCTGAAGAAAGCTAACCTGCCAGGTGGAAGGATTTAGAGTGGTGAGAAATGCAAGGAGCAAGAGAGGTGACAATGAATGTTGGGAAAGATTTTAAAAGTACTTGCAACTGGCCCACATGTGCTCATACTTAAGTCAAAGATAAGCTGGTGCTGTGTACATTTAAATATCCTACCTGGTAAAACTCTGCAGCTCAGGAAAGGAAAGAGCATGTGGATTAAAAAGAGAGGATTTCCAGTGGACACCAAGGGGTCAGTATGATGACCCAGTGCTGAGAATGAGCATGTGCTGTTAAAAGCACATATGTCTTTTTTCTTGGAACTTTGTTGTGTTTTTAGTGCCTCTGCAGTTCTTGTTTCTACCCAACTGGCACATGCAGTGCAACTTAGCTATGTTTGTACATTGCATTCTGTTATCAGTGGGGAAGATGGCCCTTCTGCTGTTGAGAAGTATGGAAAGGTGGTTGACTGCCTATGAAAATTAGTTCCAAAAGCTAATACACATCTCTGGCCAAACTGTTCACTCTTTAAAAAAACCACCCCCAACCATATAATGAAATTACTTGATTGCTATTTTGTGTAAGGCATCAGTCATCCAATAAGGGGACGGTGCAAATACCATGAGACTGAAGTGACTAATGATCTACTACATAAAATGGTATAAATAAAAATGAGAGACTTGAAAGGATGTCAAGTTTTAGACTAGTCCAGCCATGCTGCTGAGTCAGCCTGCCATTTGGTGAACAGCTCAGGCCCTTGCAGAGAGAGTGGGCAAGCGAGAGAAAAAGGGCTGGTGCTGTTGTGCAACTTCTATTTCTTGTGCTGTTTTTCACCTTTGAAGTTTAAAATAAAAAATAAAATGTAAAACCTTGACAAATTTTATTTTGTCTATATGAAAAAAACCCAACCCCAACCGTAATAGAAGCAAGCTGCCTTTATGCATGCCATGGGCTGAAATCTGTTCACAGTAGGCTACTTGGTAAATAAATGATTGTGTGATTCTTTGACAAATATGTTGTTATTTGCTAGTAGCATAAAAATGAGAAAATGGCTATGGTCTTTGCTTGCCGCTTGTGATTTGGGAAGTCACTGTGGAGGGAGGAGGTGGTGTGCTGAGGTTGTCAGACCAGTGTTGGAGGGAGAGTGAAACTAAAATGGGAGTAGTTTCATGTGTAGTTGCTGCTGTCTTCTCAAAACTTAGTACTTTCTGTGTTGAGTTTTGCTGGGAACATGTTAGGACCTCTGGTTAGCTCAGGATCTTGCGACATCTGTGTGTCTGTTGACCTCCTTTCGTGTCTGCCATTTCTGTGCAGATGTCTTGGGTACTTTCTTGAATCTGTGTTTTGTTTCCAAAGTGGAACTCTGTATGCTTCCTGGCTTTGCTGAGAGGAGGACTGGAAGGATACTTTATACTGAAGACCTGTTTTTTGTTTGTCAAGTAATGTTAATTTTAAAAGCTAATAATGCAAGATGAGTATATCTAAAAAAGTTAAGCTGCTGCTTTGCATGCTTTGTGACTTCTTGCCACTTCTGACCTGACTATTTCTGCCATCACCATTTTGTCATCAGCTCGGCTGTGACCAGCTGCTGAAACATCCCTCAGATGGACTTGCTTTTGGTTTGGGCTTGGCTTTTGCTTTTGTTTATTGTTTTGGTTTGGTTTTTTTTCTAGGGAAAAGGAAGCTACAGTGATGGTTTTCTTTATTCTGTAAAATTATGTCCACTTAAAATCATAAGCATTCTCTTTGCTTAAAACAGAGAAGTCCCGAGGGGACAAATCAACGGGTGCTAAGTAAATAACATGCAATCAAAACTAGAAAATGAAGCTAAGAGCTGGAAGCAGTGGGGGAAACAGGGAATAGAAAATAAAAGATGAATCTAAAAAGCAGATATTGGAGAGAGAAGCACTGTGGAAGGAATGAGAAGCAGAAAAAGGCATTCAAGCGAGTTATTCCTATTATCATCTGGGACTTCCCACAAAAATTCTTCCTCTCCAGCCAGTGCCCTTTTCCAGTAGTCATGTCTGAGTGGTGCAAAGGCAAGTAGAAAACATGGTGGGGAAACCTGTAGACTTTCCCTATTTAAATAACAACTGCATCTTACATCCATTCTCAGAGCCCAGTGCCAGTTTTTTTACCTGTCCTTTGCCAGAAAAAGACTCCAGAAACTCTCTCCTGAGCCTGCTGCCAGGAGGGGCAAGGTCCAGCATGTGTCAACAGAAAGAAGAAAGGACTAATTTCTCCTTTCTCCTAACAACATAAAAGAACAACCCTACACCATTCCTGTAGCTTGCTGGTTGGAAGCAGTGTTAGCTGCTAGAATTGCTTGCTTTAGTAGCGTTATGGTGTCCTGCCTGGATTCTTTCCATGGGTGCAGATGGGCACAGGTTTCCCATAGTTGTTTTTCATATCTGCTGTTTCTGTGTCTTGGGCTCTCCAAGGCATTCCAAATGGCACCAAACCTACATTTAGGCAAGTGAAGAGAGCCATGGGGAACCATCCTCCTTGGCAGAGTGTGGCCACAGATGCACTCAGGGGAAGGAGCAAAGCCATCTGGGCTGGTAGTTTGATGGGGGCCCCTTCCAGGAGATTGCTGCTGGTGTGGAGAAAAGAGGGTGGCAATAGTCTGATGGGAAGGTGTGTTGAGAAGGAGGAAAAGGACAGATGCGACAATCAAAGTGCATGTGGCAGTTGAGATAACACAGCCTTCCAAGGATGGTGTCAATGCCATGGAGAAGTTAATGCTCTCTTAACTATGCCTGCAAGCTCCCATGTGAGGCATGTAACAGCCAAGGCTGTCTCGGTGCAGGGTGCAAGCTGCATGGCTACGCTGCCATAGCTATGGCATGGAGCACAGCTGACAGTGTCACTGTCACAGCACTCCTGAAACATTGGCACCACAAATTGGTCATTACCAGCCTGCTGTTACATCACCATCCTTCAGCAGTGACTGGACAGCTAGTATACAAAAGTCTGTGCAGTAGACAAGTCTGGTCCTGTGACCCTGTCTCCAGCCTTCAACATGATCTGCTGTTCTGTGCTGAGCTCCTTGCACAGAGCTCTGAGAGTACCTTCATCACAGCTCCACAACCTCTCTATCCTGTGACCCTCCAAGGAGGCAGTGTCCAGTTTGCTGAAAAGTGGAGTAGCTTGAAGATGGGAACTAGGAGCATCCTCTGCTAGGAGCATATCTTCTTCAAATATAAATAGGAAATTGCTCAGATATCTAATAATTATTTTTTTTCTTTCAGTAAATAGTAGAACAAAAGTGATGATGACAGTTCCTTTTGCCATTTATTTCAATGAATAATCTTTCACAACTCTTCCTATTCCACATTTATGTACTTCTTAAGGGCTCCAGATGACTTTTCAAAGCCTCCACATCTGAGGAATTACCTTAAAGGAAGGGCAGGAAAGAAAAAAAGCTAAATGTATTCATTAAAAAAATGGGATTCTATGGTCAGTGAAGCAGGTTTTAAATATTTCCTTAAGCAAGCAATTAGAATCAAACATTTCGGAGCAAATGTGAGGGGTTTTTGTTGTTTTGAGTTTGTGTGGTGGTGGTTGTTTTTTGATAAAGCTTATTTCTAAATTAACGTAGAAAGCATACATTTTCTCCCCTTCCACTTTGCCCTCTATTTTTCTGTAGGATTTTTTTTTTTCCTTTTCTATTTTTCTTTTACAATTAAGTTGCTAGAAGTAGTAACACTTTCTCACTTTCAGGAAGATTTGCAGGCCATCTGCCCTTTCCTTTGGCACAGCCTCAAGGGGACAGCAGTGGAGGTGGGTTGAGGGACTCTGAATCTCCTGAAGGGCCCATGTCTCCAACTTCCTTGGTTTTCCATGGGCCTGGGGACAGGAGTGGTCTGAAATGAGCAGCCAAAACAACCCTCCTTTCCCTGAGCCAGAGCCTTTCCCCAGGGCACTGGCACTCTCAGCTGATCAGTTCTCCCCAGGATCCCTCCCCAGTGTGAATGCTAATTAGGAAGGGTACAGGCAACTGATTTATAATATTCTTGAAAATCTGAATAGATTGCTGTAACGATCAGAATTAATTACTCTTTTCAAGATTTTATGTTTCCAAGCTTCCCTTTTTCCTCCTCTTCCATCCCCCCACCTCCCCTCCCTGCCAGCCACATCATCCTCTTTTCCCTCTGGAGTCCTTCCACCCTGGCTCCCAGCCAGCTCTCGACAATGAAGTCACATGCTAATCAATAACACTTTTATTGAGAGTGACAGACAGGAGCTAACTGCACCGAAGGAGTAACAAGCTCGGCCAGTAGTAAATGCTCTCTCCTCAAATCCCAGCCCTCATCCTTTGCTTGCTGCCTCTTCAGCTTCCCTTTAACATCTGTCTCAAGCTTCTGCTCCTCCCGCCAGCCCTGGAGACTCAGTGGCTTTCTGATGACCCTGCCTAAAGTGCCAGTGGCCTCCAGGCCTGCTGACAGGAGACATTTGGTCTCTGGGACTTCAAGATCCTTCAGCCTTGATGACGCTGCTTTAGTGCACTGGTTCACAGGGGCATGTAGCTATTTTTGTTTGGAATTCAAGCCTGCTTTGTGGGCTAAGAGCAGATGTCTGCAGAGTCAGTCCCATATCAGGCATAGCCCACAGCAGCATGTTCTTTTCCCAGTACCCTTGAAGTCTTGTGTTAACACCAGACCTGTCTGACCCTAAGATAAGGATTGGTGCAACTAAACTCTGCATCTATGGCCAGGCCAAGGCTAGTGCTTCCTCACTGCACTTAAATAGGACACTCACTCATTTCTCTTCTGACTTGGTCTTGGAGCTGCTCATGGGCAAGGGCACTGGTCTGGGAAATGACTGCCTTTCCTGCATCAGGAGATCCTCTGGCAGGGCAGGGGAGCAGAGTGCTTTAGAAGAAGCCTTCAGCATCCATCTCCAGCACAACTGCCTGCCTCTCCACTCCTGAGGGCAGGCCATTTCTTCTCAAGCATGCTGCACTGCTCTGGCAGAGCTCCTGTTGTTTGCCATGACTCATTCAATAGTACATTAAAGCAGGTCTAAGACAAACTGAGAGGCTAATTGTTCCCAGACGGTGAGAAGATAGAAGCTGTCATAAAAAAACATTGCTGGCTATTGCTGTAGCTGCTTTCCTGAACCAGGCAAAGCTTGGTTAGAATGGAGGATCAGCATAAGAGGATCAGACTTTCTGATGTGCCTGCAAGAATGACACATCATCCTCTTCGTGCCATCTCCACAGCCCCTTGCTTTGCCAGAGATGTGGTCAGCTGCAGATGTGCCTCGTCCTCATCACTGTTTCTACTTAGCTGGCAGAGAAATCTTTCTAACTACCCTCATCTTCATGGGCAGTGCAGTCACCCCACGCCCCTTGCCTTGCTCCCCAGCATAGCTTCTGCCTCAGAAAGGGGATGCTGGTCCCCACATTCCATTCCATGCCATCTTATACATAGCAATACATCAATAGATCTGGTGTTATGCTTGCCTGGTGTGATATAGAATCCCCAACAGAGGTTAGCAGAGACACCTCTGCATGTTTAGAAAACTGCCCTCTCCATACCACCTCCTTACAGTATGTTTGACCTATCTGCAGTCCTCCAGATCCCAGCTCAGGGGTGTTTTGAAGGGAGTAGGATTAGTTGAAGGCTTCCAAAAAGAAAACTCTAAGGTTGCAAGAGAGTTCTAGGTAAAGTGACAATAATTGCAATTCTTGAATAATTATTTCTTCTGTCAGAAGTGTAAGACTCAAATTTGCATGAAGTTAAAAAAAAAAAAGTGTTTTTCATTAGAAAGTTGTAATTTCTTTTATGGGTTTCTGAAACTTTCTTTTTCGTTTCTGAAAACAAAAAAAAACCAAACAAAAAAAACCCAAACAACAAACCAAAACCAACAAACAAACCTTAATTTCTGGCAGGACATATCCTATAAAAATTGGAAAAAATCCAAAACAAACCCCAAACCAACAAACAAACCAAGGCTAGGTCTGATAAGGGTTTTTTTTTTTAATTTGGTTGGTGTTCTTTTTGGTGTTTCTTGTTTGGTTGGTTTTTGTTGTTGTTGTTTGATTTTGTGGTGGTGTTTGTTTGTTTTTTGTGTCTGTTTTGCCTTTCATTTTTAAAGTGCACCAGTGTGTTTGGTGGGGTTGTAATGTACACAGATCAGGATCTTTGGCCTTCTAAAGGATAAGCTGAGATCCGTTTTCTGGATCCTTTACTGAGTTGGTAAATCATTTATTGTGATGTTCTGTTGTACATAACAGTAATAGAGCTTCATAAAATATAAATAGTAAAAAATACTTTGGTTCTATTAACAACCTGTAACTGATGCACTTGAACTCTTTCTCATTTTCCTTTTTAATTTCTCTGTCTTGTAAAGTGAAGTGTTTTATGATTGCAAATAAAAATGAATTTGGTGGATCTCATCTTAATTTTATCATCTCAAAACCATAGTTTCACCTTCTGCCTTGTATTTTATAGTCTCAGTGCAAGGAAGATGGAGGGCAAGAGGGAGAAGAATGGAAGCTTGAGGTGCTGGAGGGCTAGGGAGCTGTGATGGAGGGGGGGGAACTGGCTGAATGGTAGCAGAGAACCCAGCGCCTGACAGAGACGGGCTTGGGCTGAGGTCAGGGTGCTGTCAGTCTCAGAATCTTGTGACCAATCTTGCTCAGACTTGTTCTTGGCTCACGCTGGGGATATCGATCCCTGACTTCCATGAATTGCTAAATCCTCTTTCAAATTAAAATAAGTGAATAAATAAGCAGAGGTGGAAATGCAGGAAGCAGTCCATTTCAGATTACTTTGCAGATCAGGAGCCAAGTGAGTAATCTAAGTCATTGAGATTTACTTGCAACAGCAGGACTTAAAGGGGTTGCTTCTGATGATAATGGACCCAGGCCCCTGGTGACTCCCTATGGGGAAGGTTTGCTACACTTGCCCATTGAAATCCCTTCTTTCACTTCAATTCAGAAATTCATTGCACTGAATGTGGTTGCTGGCAATGACCCAAACCACTTCTTCTTTTTCACCTTCCCATGATAAGGGAAAGCCTCAAATCTTCCTTTATCACTTAAGAATGTTTCACTGGCTTCAGCCTGGAACATCTCAAAAGAGGGATTTTTATATTATTTTTTTTCCTGTATTTAGACTATAGAGCTGGTACAATGTTGGGGAATATAGTGACCACTTGATCTCTCAGACTAAAATTACCATTTGTGGAGATTCCTTCATCAGACTTTTATCAGAAGACTTGTCTCCTTCTGAAGTACAGTCCCCTTGGAGCTAGCCTGTGACATCTGTTTGTAAGTGTTCTCTGCAGAGAACTTTTAGTGCTTGTACTTGTGCTGGTCTACAGATGCTGCTTGGGAGGGACTTTTCAAGGGCTCTTTGAAGTTTCAGCTTTTTTTTTCCAGCACTATTGGGCAAAGACAGGTGTGGTCCTTGAGCTTGGCTGGGTACCAAGGTGCTCACCAAGCCACACTATCATTCCCCCACTCAGCAGGGCAAGGGGGAGAAAATAAGATGGAGAAAAAAACCAAACAAAACCAAACTCATGGGTTTAGATAAAGGCTGTTTAATGAAATGAAAGCAAAGGCTTCACATGCAGGTGAAGGAAAACAAGATTTCTACTTACCATCAGGAGGAGATGCCTGCTTTCCTTTTTGGGAAGCAGGGCTCCAAACACACAGCAGTTTATCTGAAGGACAAGCAGACGCTGCCCCTCATCCTCCTTTTCCTAGCCTTTATTGTTGAGCTGCCATCACATAAGAATATGGCCCTGTGGATGAAAGAATAAAATTGTTTTTTCCCTCTACTCTTACTAAAATAAAATACAAACTGATGCTTCAGGGAGGTGTGTGTTCAGGGGAACTCTCAGTCCCAAGGGCAGCCTTTTCCCAGGCAACTGAGTGGACACAGTCTGCCATAAAAAATACCAGGCTGAGTCCAACCAGCAATTTTGCCTCTCAGTAGTGCATATGGGAACAAATTGATGGGAGGGGATATACCATGGCACTGTGGGAATGGGAGGGAGCAGATAAATTGCAACCCAGCATCACAGAGAAGTGCAATTATCATTGAGCTGCAACCTGCTGATCCCTCTGCTTTACCTCTCCCTTTTCTTGGCTTTCTGGACTGGAGAAAGAGTAAAATGGTGCTCAGTAGCTCATAAGCATGCTGATACCCATCAGGGGCTCTTACCCCTCAAGATCTGTGCACCTTCAGATGGTCGCTTTTGTACCATGTTGCTTTCCTCCTCTCAGTCTTTGCATGAACAGTGTTTTGATGTCCTGGGGAATCTGGGTGATGCCTTAACAATCTCTCTCAGCAAATGGGTGATCATCAGTCTTGTGGATCACTGAAAGCACTTGGTCATGCAATATATTAGTTAAAGCTCTCAGATCTTAATATTATTCCACCAGGTAGAGGAGTTTGTGTGCACGTATGAGTGTGTATACATGTGAAAATCCTTGCTGACATGTCATCCCTTATTGAGCAAAATATTGACAGGTTTGGAGATGGAGAGGAGACAGGAAAGAACACTGTGTCTTTCTGGAGTGTTAGAGGGCCTCTTGCTTTCTGCATTAAGCACCTTGCTCTCATCTTGTTCGTGCACGTGTGCACAAACACCCCCCACCCCTACAGCCTCCTCTTCCCTGCACGGAGCCAGAAGCAAGGAGAGTACATATTTCCTCATTGTGGAACAAAATCTTTTTTAGAAAAAGAATAAAACTTCATTAGAGTATTAATTCAAGGCTTTTATTTTTTATAGTCCCCTTTTTATCATTTTTATTGCTAGGTTTAAAAGGAGGAGATTCCCTACATTAGGGAGGCAGCGAGCTGTTTTACGTGGAGTACCCAAGTGCCATTTAGCAGCATCAACTTTGGGATGGAGACCGTTGCTTTTGTGCCTGACTCACTCATCCTGCCACTTTGTGCTTTGATTTGATGCTGTCTGAGGCTGCTTTTGTGCTGTGTGTTTGTCCTGTTAGCATCCACGTATCTTGTCTTTCACAAGGAGCTGGAGCCACAGCATTTGTGAATTCCCACCTGTGTAGTGCTTGTTAATTGTTTCCTTCTGCACTTCTCTAAGGGAGACTGAAGCTGGGGGTGGTTGTGAGCCAGCATTTCCTCACTCATCCCTGTGCAGTGACTCTTGTAAGGTAGAAGTTACACATGTCAACATCTACCTAATAACAACATGTGAATTGTGCAGAGCCCTGAGCTCTCTGTGAGGGAAACATGACCTTCATTATAATGATACAGTTGACATTTTCCCTGTGACACTTATTGTAACATCCTTGCTTCTTCTTGGCATCTGTGGGCTTCTCAGGCAGCTTGTTCAAGCAATCTGGAGTTGTGATGAAACCAGGCAGGAAGAAGGAGGCTGAGATTTGAGGGGGGGAAGAAGGAGGTTGTGTATGGAAAGAGGATTCTTTGGAGTATCAGAGCATACAGAGCATTCATTAACGTGAGCTAGTCCAGTCCTTTTCCCTGTGTCTCATCTCTCTGCCTGGGGATTCATAGGCACTATGCACTGCAGAATCTAGCATCCCTACTGCTTGCCATTGGCAATCCTGCTACTGGTGGCAATGCTGCTCCCAGTAGTAGGAACCTTATCTTCCTGGGCAGTCAAGCTCAAGAAGGAAGTCCAGGGGCCCCTGTTTCATTTTTCAACCAGCTTGGAAGCCAGGCTGACTCGGACATCCCATGTTACAGCATGCTAAATAGAGTTTGTGTTCAGTTAATCCAGGAGATGTGGTCCACTTTCAAAATGTTTATGTGCTCTCCTACTGTTATGTTGTAGCTGGCTAGGATTTGACTCATCTTGAGGGAAAATCAGGCACCAGTGGTCAAAATCCAGAATCAAGTGTGCTGACCCAGCTCCAAGAATCTTTTTTTAAAATCTTTCTGTTTTGCTGCTCTGCCCCACTTGTTTTGGGTTTTTTTTTTTTCCTGTCTTTTAGGCAAAGTCCCAAATGTATCCACAGTGAGGAAGTCCCTATTGTAGTAGCAGGGTTTTGGGACTGGTTTCTATGCTGAAGTCAACTACCCCTGAGCCAGCTAATGCTTGACCAAAATAAGTCTTTGCACATTAAGAGCTTCTGTTTGCCTTTGGTGGAGGTTGGTAAAAACTGGGTTACTCTACAAAACAAAAGCTTTCTATCCTGTGATGAGATCCCTGAGCGTTTCCATTTCTTTTTGAAGCTCCTGAACTTAAGCCTTGGGTCTAAATCCTGTGTCTACACCTAGTAAGTCTACTGCCAAGTCCTGCACTTTTGCTCCTCATCTACAGTCTGTAACCATCAGATGTGCCACTAACTCATTACGACTTAACCGATGCTGCAATTTTTGTGTCAGGGCTGATGAGAGGCCTAAAATTAAAATTCTCAGCAGTGGGCAAGTAGGCACATGTATCTCCTGCCCCTTTTCTGTTCTCCAATCCACTCTTCTCCATTGCTTTCAGGTACAGCTGTTGCCAGGGCAAAGCAAGCCCTGCACACTATGTTTGACTTGTGACAGCATCCTTGGCAGGTTAGCTGGGAGAAGAGTAGAGCAGAGTGAAGTGGCTCCTTCATTTTTCATGGCATGGGAATATAGGATTTGACACAGAAGATTAGACTCTGCCTTCCTTAATGGCCAAATATGTGATATTTCAGTGGAGAGCTATATTCTGCCAATAGAAAATATATTTATAGGTACAGCCTCCTGCCAGGGGTTTTGGATTGAGCTGCCTGATGGGTAAGAAGTAGGGTGAGAGCTACCCCAAGGAAGCAGATCACAGGCTCTGCAGGTCTCAAGGGAATGCTGAAGGCAGGAGACTCCCTTCCTGAGCCCCACGGAGAGTGCTCTGCTTCCTGGGGCATGAGATTCGTTTGCCTCCCTAATTATTGAGACTCCCACAGCTACATATGTTATTAGCAAGCATCATATTTCAGGCATGAGATGCAGTTTTGGGGAAAACCCCCCCAGTTCTTAGTCACTGTTCACCTGGCTTGATCCCCTCTTGTGGGAGGGAATCTCCCACCTTGTTAATATGTGGTTTTACAGGCTGTGGTATTTGCGTGGGGTGGAGGTGATAGGATATATCTTTCATTTCATCTGGAGGGCAAATAGCTCAGAATTATGAGAGATAAGTAGAGGTAAAACACCCTGTTATTTTAGCATTAGATGGCACCTTGGGCCTTTTAGCTTCAGTAACACTGTATTCTGTCTCCATGGGAGAGAACACTTTGTTCCCACATATACAAAGAGCATCCAGAGGTTTTCCCTGTGAATGTGTTTAACGAGGAGAGGAGAGCAGCATGAGATAATTCAGCTACAGGACAATAAAGCATTACCCATTTCAAATACAGTATTGCCACAGCCTCAATGTTAGAATGGGGTTTGGGGAAATTTTGCACTGTTGACTCTCACAGTTTTAAGCAGCAGTCCTTAGTCTTCCTTAGTTCTTCCATATTTAGTTTCAAGCTCAGCTGCCTCATGAGCAAGAAGACAATTTTTCCTTCAGTTGTTTTTGTGGGGAGAGAAAGTGAGGAGGACTTGAAGAAGGTTTTTTACTATACTGTTGTGATGAAAAACCTGAAAATGCAACCTAAATACAACCTGATGATTTAAAACCAACAAATCCAGAAACTAATTTTCATGGTTTTGGGAGGCTAGACTCAGGATTTCTGATTGCTTGAGCTGCCAGTACAGGAAAACAAAGACTATTTAGAAACTAAAGTGCCTTGATTTCAGAGCTATTTCACACAACAGAAATAAAACATTGCTTGCTTTTCACTGTTCCTTCAAAGAGTCATGGCAAGTGTGTTTATCAACAGCCAGCAGAGGCTGGATGTATCTCCCTTCATAGGATATTAGTACCTGCTCAGCTCTCTGCATTCTGTATGATAGTCACTTTGCTGCTCTTCTGTGCTCAGACCCTTGGTCTTGAAGTTGTGACTGCTACATCACAATTTGTGCTTCCTTATAGGAGTCATGGAGAGGAGAAGTGTGGGCTGGGGTGAGAGAGAGGTTTTTCTTCTGCTCATTAGAGGGCAAGATTAGTATTATTATTGATTATTCCTGTATTACAGCTGCTGGTGGCCTGTAGTATTCCAGAAGTCAGATTGCCAGCAGCACTTAATCAATGTCGCTGATGGTTCCATGTTATCAGGCTGTAGCCATGCAGACATTTGGTATATAATAAAGCCAGAGCACCCTTTAATAACTGCCTTGCAAAAGTAGGGCATTAGTGTTTTCCAAGTGACAAGGCTATCTGGAAATGCAATTGTGTCTTTAGCTATAATGCTACGGCAGTGATAGCCCAGCCATACTTTGGGCAGAAAGTGACTACAAATTAACCATACAATTGCAAATGGACAAAGCAATTAAGTGCAACCCATCCTCCAGGCTGCATGAGCCTTAGTGCTTGTCACTGATGGAGACATATCTACCTGTGGAGCTCCCCAGCTGGAACTTACATTAACAGCCTCTCTGTCTTCTTCCTCAGCATCCACAGACAATTTTTCCTAGGCAGGCAGTGGTATCCACCTAGCTCTTTCATGGCTCTTCAAAGAGCAGATCAGGACCCTTCCTCTTGTTACAGAAGAAAAAGTGGCACTGAGAACAACCAGGCAAAGCAGTGGAGAAATCTCCAAGCTAGCATTAAACAAAGGTTGGCCTTGAACCAGAACCTGGACACAGTAGCCTAGGCTTATTGCCATCCTAAGATGGCTCTGTGGCTTTGGGATGTGAACTTGCAGCTCTCTTGTGCAGCAAGGAAACTGGCTGTGTGGAGCCAGCTCTGCAGCCTCTGGTGCTACACTGCCTGGATTGCATCATGGAGGTGTGTGGAGTTTAAAGAGGCTTCAGAAAATCCACTGAACATCCCCTTGAACCCTTGACCTGGGCTTTGAATGCAAAAGCCATCTGTTCTTCCTTTCTCACTAAGGAGGAAGACCATTAGGAGGGAAAGACAACTACTGTCAGTGTAAGATCCTCTTGGCTCGCTGGTGTTCTCTACCACACTTTGGCATCCCCCCTACTGGGTTTGGCCTGGGGATAATTTCCTCTGTGGTTCATCTGGCTTGGCGTCTGCTTGCAGGACTTGGCCATGGTGCTCTGAGCCTCAGCCATGGAAACTCACAGGCCGTGCACACACAGAAGCCTGCTTTGCCAGGCTGAAGGACTGTGGCCAGTTGGTCGCATCCACTGTAGCGTCTGGCCACCAGCTGGGAGACATGAGACCCAGAATGTTGCTCCGTATGCTAAATGAATTGTGAATGATTACAAAGGCTGTTTCTGTAAAGGTTTTTCCTTGCTTCTTAGAATAGCTGTGTGCTGTGTCCCTCTCAGAGCTGATAAGGCTTTGGGAAGGTGGTGAGATCAGGCCATAAAATGCAAAGGATAACTAAGTATCAAATTAATTATGCACTCTCCATATGAATCTTTTTTTGGATTGAATAAGAGGGAGATTTTGTATTTCTTAGTCTCTGCAGTCACTCTGAAGATGGGGCAGCAGAAGCTGCTTCATCTCTAGGAAGGCAGTGTGTCCTGTGGAATCAAGTTAGGGGCAGGTCTTGGTGTAATTGTAATTTATCAGCTGACAAATATTTAGCACTCTGTGTACTCTGACATATGTATGTGTAGGTACAAAGTTAAATGTGCATAAGATCCCGGAGAGGAGAGAGAGGCGTTTCAGAGTGCTTGCAAATGGTCATATGTGCATGTCTTTCATCCAGTAAAGTCTTGACAAAGAGCAGTGATGAGCAGACTGTTTTTGGTGGGACCTGTACTGTTTGAAACTCCTCTGAGACTGTCAGAACTAGGACTTTGGCTGTGGAAATTTCATGCCCATATGGTGACCGTGGATTAATCTCTGTTCTGGTACTGAGCTGAGTATGGGAGCAGGATAGGAGCTCTGGTGCAGCTCCCTGGCTCTCCTCTTGATTCACTGGGCACCACTGCCTGTGTCAGCCTCCCTGTTTGGCATTTCTGTGGAAATGAGTGTAATGATATTCAAGAATTAAAGATCTTTAAGCTTCACAAGTAAAAATTTCAGAAAGGTGCTAAATATTGCTGATCTTTATTTAAAGTTTAGGGTCAGGATGATGTATAATAAGGATTTTGTGCATTTACAGGTTTAAGCCATGTAAAATGTACTTAGAGACAGAAAAAAATGGTTGTTAAAATACAATCATCATATGGCCCAGATCTGACACTTCTGGATCCCAGTCCACTGTGACACAAGATCCACTCCAGGTTTCAAGTGCCCACGTAGACTTTTCTTAGAATAAAATACATAATGGATCAGCTGCCATATTAAATTTAGTTGTTCGCTGTCACATCACTCACTACACACCCTGCTCCCTAAATCCCATAATAATCCAGTTGTCTGGATCTTCTTTGGTATAAAAGCACATTAGCTTCAAAAGAAGCAGCAGAGACAGTATTCACAGAAAAAAAACCCCACACCACCACCAAAACACCAAACCCAAGTAATGAGAGGGTTAATATCAATTAATGAGTAATGAGAGAGTTAATATTAATCTCTAGTCCTAACGTGATATTGCTTTTATCTGTCCTCAGGAATAGCAGCTCACCCCCAATACACATACTCTTGATGATTCACTGGGAAGATGATTTGTGATTTGTCTTTATCCTCCCTCACATTCATCTTCTTCCACTTGCTTACGGTAACTCCAGTGTGTAGTGTAGTTTTAGCAGTGTCAATAATGCACCTTTTACCTGGAGTGAGTTTAATAAGATTTGACAACAACAGGGGATAAGAAAATTCTGATTCTGTTATTCGACCCATTTCTTCAGCAGTCTGTGTAAATTGTGCACTATTAGGAGAAAACATATGACTTGGAGGTTTCATCTCTCTCTCTCTCTCTCTGTATAT